>BPLR01015004.1:0-32277 GCA_021605095.1 Caerostris extrusa | reverse complement strand
GTTACGTATTAAGTTATCCTGCAGCATCTTAACAAGTACAAATTGCAGGTATGTTATTAATTTTAAATAGTCTTTTGAATTGCAAGATACTAGAATGAAAAATAGTTGAAATATCAACAAAGCAGATTGTTGAATCGGGGAAAAAATGACCTCAGTGGTATGTTTCATTAGCATAAACTTAGCAGAGATACTTTTTCAAATTAATAATTAGATGTATATAGTGCATGTTTACATAATTATTGTAGAATTTTAATAATTATGTAAACATTCATGTAAATCACCTTAACATACATCTAAAGTTAAAATTATATATCTTCTCAGGGAATAATTTAACTGGAATTAACGTTAATCAAGCTTTTGTTCCACAATTTCCCTGGATTGTTTTTTTATACTTTATTTCTTTTAACGTTTCATTCTTATTCTTTTAAATGAATAAATATTATAAAAATATGTTGAAAATTATTGTAAGAATAAAAAATAGTGGAGATGTTATATATACAATCTCATAATTTAAGAATAGAATTGAGAAATAAATTGAATTGAATATTTATTGCAATTGTACAAGTAGAACGATTTAAAATATAATATGATTCTAAATATTCTATCAGTTTTGAAGATTTATTGAAAAATATAGAGCTGTTTGACTTGATTGTTATATGAATAGCAATCAGCAAGTTGAGTACAAGCATATATATGAGACAGATTTTTGCAATTTTTTATTAAAAAAACATATTATCAGAAAAGATAAATTTTCTCTAACCAACGATTAAAATTTATTTTTATTATATCTTAAATATTCATCCTACTGAGAACTGATATTTGCACTTCTATATCATCACCCGCTCCTCGCATTCGAGATCTAGTATTGCAGCTGTTTTGAAACTATCGGAAGTGAAAGCGAAAAACTCTTTTAATGAAAAATCTTCTGCAAAACTCTTTTTTAAGCTTTCCGATGAATCGCATGTTTTCTAATGAGCGCATACGCAATGACATCATGCGCCTGATAGCGAAAAGTGAAAGCGCTGGTTTCCGTTGTGCAAAAACTTCTAATAACACAGCCACGAAACGCCACACTTCTTTTTTCCCCTCAAAAAGTTAAATTTCTAACAGGCGGTAAATCAACTGCTAATATCACACCCTTTTTAAAGGAACAATTTAACCGATTAGAAAATTGAAATTCATGTTATACCAAATGCACCTAACGCCGAGATTTAGAGGCGTTAAGCTAATAACAGCTGAAATCAGCTGCCAAAGAAACTCTTCCTAATCAGTTAAACCGGTGTTATAAGTAGCCTTATCCTAATGCAATGCAGTGTTGAGATAGAGCATACCTGCTAACAGAATTTTATTTCAACTGAGTTAAATACTACTTCTCTTCAACATAATTAAATTAACAATTACGTTTAATATTTCCACAAGCATACTATAAACATGAGGCCCCTGTACTTACGAAGTACGTATCTTTATTGAAGGGATATAGAAAGAGAGATGAAAAAGTCATTTTTAGGCATTTAATTTTTTTTAATTTAATCATTTGAGAAATTTTCTGTTTGTTTGAAGATTACTGTCGTAGTAGTGAACAGATTTTATTTTGATGTTTTTATTTGGATCTGTTTATTTCCTATATTAGAAGCAATGTCCAAAAAACTGTGTAAAGTAAAAAGAAGTGTTTTCTTTAAATGCTTAAAATACTTCACTTTAATTGTTCACACTGGACTAATTATATTTGTTATACAAATTCATCCATTGTCGATGCTCTTTTATTAAAAAGTATGAAGCCCATTTCCCTGGCATTTGTTAATGCACCAGGTATGACATTGCTTTCACATAGTATTCTTCAACTGTTAAAGAAAGAACGACGCAGATGGGGGATGTTATTATTAACGGGGAGGATTTGCTCATGGTCATGTTAAAAACTGAAGAATACAAGTCGAAAAATTTGACAAGTTTAACTTTTTTTATTACAGAAATAAGAACACATTTAATTTGATATATTATTGAGTGATTACTGCTGATGAATAGTTGTTACAATGTAAAACTTTCTAGGGATTCTTTCTGTGCATCTCCTGTAGTTTAACATTTATTCTATTGTTTCCATGCATTATAATTCAATGCCGCACATTTTTATTTATTATTATTAATTTTAAAGAGGCAAAAGAGGTTAAAAGGCATGATTGTAAATTGAAGAATGACAACAAAGCAGATCGCAAAATAACAAATTTAGATTTTATTCATACTAATTACAAATTTTATTATTGGTTGACGTATTCATGGCGATACAACTTAGTTTTCTTTTCCCATCAAGTGGTTCAATCCGGTTTCAATGTCATCGAAGACATCTGTTGGAAAGGGGAAAAAATGCATTAAATGACAAATTATTCCTTCACAGGACATAAAACACATATGCATATAGTGCAATAAATTCCATAAAATGTCAGTGTAAATAAATTATTTCTGTTATTTCAGTTATATATTATGAAAAAGCATTTAGTGTAATACGAGTTGTCATCTAATATGTATTATATTAAATCTAACAACACATTTTTTTATTTGTGGGACAAATTAATAACCTATAACGGTGTGATATCTTCAGCAGCAAATAATTCTACGTACTAAGTAGTTTCTTCTATCTCCGAAATTGAATTCAAACAAATAGGTTGCAATACTCTAGCCCTAGAAAGACTCTAGGACATCTTGCTGGTGTCACTACTCTTTCTGAAATCCTTGTTACAAAAGCAAATCTTCGAAAGAACTATGACTCGTTCGTATTGACCACAGAGACATTTAACTGATAGCAGAATATATTTCGTATACTTTGGTTGATATTACTCGAGCATTAGTTTTCCAATTTGTAAAATAACCAACAAAACGTATACATTATAATAAAATTACATACAAAATAATTTTTAATAAAGAAAGGGAAGTTTAAATGAAAACATTAGATGCTAGAGAGATCATTTATTTTAATTTAAAATGATTTATTTTTACTAGTGAGTGTAAATTACATTCAAATGAGTTAAGATATTTTGCCTGAAAAATATTTTGAAAGTTGAGCAAAAAAAAAAAAAAAAAATGTTGAAACATGTATAATACTAATTCAAATAAACCCTGAAAAGAATTTTTTTTTACAAAATATTTAAAAAATAAAAACAAATATTATAAAATTGAATCCATTAATTTATGTAAATGTATAACATACTTGGGTCAGCAACGGCTGCAGCTGAAAGAAAAATACCGAAATTAATATTTATATTTTAATTACATAATAAGTACAAATAAATGTGAAGAAAAAAATATTTTATAATTTATCTGTAGAATAATAATTTATTTAATTAATAATAAAATTTTATTTTAATACAAACTATAAATTTATAAGTTAGAACTCGCGAATTATTGATAAAAAGGCCAAGGAAATGACTAAATTCTTTTCGGTAACTAAAAGTCTTATCTACCTTCATACTGCTGTCTAATTATAGCCATGTAGTAGCAAAGATAGTTGCACACATGTTAATTATTCTTCTCAGATAAAGCGATCACCAATCAGATGTAAATAATTTCATTTATAATCTGAATTTTATTGTAGAGCTTAAATTTATGATATAATGATTACTAATGACGTAAATTTTAATTTAGATGTTACACCTCACTTTGGTTTATGGGAAAGCTATATAATCTCTTTTATGTAAATCTCTTAAATGTAATTCATATTTCAATCTCTTAAATGTAATGTAAGGGGTAATTAATACCAGATATAAACCTAGCTTTACTGACTTGATTGTAGTGCTACAATAATGGCGTTAATGATGAATAATGATGATTAATAATAATGAAGGAATTGACATGCATGGAGAATAGATGTTATTTCACACTTTGGATTATGGGAAAACGGAGCTGCTGTCTCTTTTATGTAAGTTTCTTAAATGTAATTCATTGGTATAGGCCCATGTTGTTGAGCATGTAATTGTATTCATCCAATTATTAAGAAAATTAAGAACGTCAATAGAACTATCTAATCTTATTTTTCTTTATATCTTGTAGATGGACGAGTCTCTGTGCAACTTTCTCAACAAAAAACGTTTCAAAAGCATCATTATAGTACATTATTCGAATGCAATTTCAAGAATGAGACCAATTTTTATTGGAGTGTGACTTTATACACCATAAGCATTAGTTGAGGCATTGGTGGGGGGTATCAAGCGTTCTTTAACACTTCAATGTTTGCTGATAACTGGTTTTAAATTTGTACCCGATTTGTGCATATCTTTTTAATCTCATTGTACCTTTAATGGAGCAAAAAAAAAAACTGCTTTAAATCTAATGACAACTGCAATACTTTTTTCCTTTTTCAAGTATGTTAGTTAAATAATTGTATTTCCTTGAATATTAATTTTAAATGCAAAATTACTAAATGGCAATTCTTTTATTCTATATTATTTTAAACTTCGAGAGTGTAATTAGAAATATTAGCACTTGAAAGTGTGCAATTACACAAAAATACCTTTATTTTAATAAAAATTCAAATATTTTTCTATTTCGTTAAAAACTTTTACCCTATTTTTTACTGTCATTATTTCTAATTTACTGCCAGTTTAGTTTTCATTGGTAATTTCTATATTTCGTGAAACTTTTTACACTAAGAAGTTAGAATTATTTTGAGTATAATTCAATTTAATTTTCAACTATTTTGAATTTGATACATTTATACGAATTTATTATAAACACTTACCCAACAATCCCAAAAATGCAACAATAACCTTGGTGAACATGACGGTGGTTTGTCCCGTGAAGGAATCAGAAATCAAATGGCAAACTGTGATAGTTGTGGTGAATCTCAGCAGCATTCGTTTCCTTATATACGATTTTTTGGAGCACAGGTTCATGACATCAACAAAAAAAACCTAAAGTAAAACATAAGTAAACACAGAATATAATAATCTGTGAAATTCAATGATCATTTTCAAATATAATTTGTTGAAAAATTGTATACATATCTTTTTTTTCGTTTTCCATAAATTTGCTTTGTGTGCCTGATTCAATATAATAAATCAATGACATTTATGGAATATGAATTTTAACTTTATTACAATCAATTTATTTTACGTACAATAAAGAATCACTATATTATTGTTAGGTGATTGAAAAATAAATGTACCTTTTTTTCTACGCATGAAAACCAGAAACAATAAATGCAATAAAGTGCATAGAAGGCGTTCATTGCGGCCTTTAAATAAAAATGAAATTTTAGTAATCATTTAAATAATTTATAAAAAAATAAATATATCAGGAGCTATTCTAATAAAATAGTATAAAATTAGTGGTAAGTATTAAATAGTTATTATAATTAAAACTCCAATTATTAAACGGTTATTTTATAGAATTTTATACGATTATTTTCAACGATTATTAATTTTTTTTGTTGTGTTTTTCATTAAAACAAATTTAATTACATTAATGTTCTATGTTTGAATTTTAATCAATCATTTATTCAGTCATTTCAGTCATTATCATTTAATCAGTTATTTATTCAGAGGCCCATAACAGTAAAAAATGTCAAAAATTATAAATAAGTCTATAAATTTGTAACATACATTGCTTTATTTCTTACTTTTCATGATTATTTAAATATAAACAAGTAATATAAAAAAAATTTTTTTAAGTCAATTCCTACTTTTTTTCACTATAATGCAGAAAGTCCTTTATAAATAATTTTCATTCATTTTGTTTAAGTTTATCTGGCGCCATCTATTGGTAGATATATGCAATTTAAATCTAAAAAAAAAAACTAAATTTAATTAATTAAATTTAATGAAAGAATTAATATTTAAAAAAACTGTATTAACATCAAGTGTCATCCACTACAAGTTCAAAAATGTATTTAAACTTGGAGTGGATGAATAAAAAGTTTTTTTATTAACGTTTGAAAATTTGAACAAGATATATATATAGGGAGAGTGTGAGCTAATAAAAGGAATTGAAAAAGAATAATTTCTTCTCAATGATTGGCAATCGTGATAGTCGGTGTGCAGTCTTTCAGATTTATTTTATTTTAATGAATTTTACTTGCCTATTTGAATAATATATTTCAGCTTTTACTTTCTTTTCTTAATGTATAACAATCACAAACAAATTGTGTTCTAATCACCAAGTAATGTAACATTTAAAAATTTCGATCCTTAAGGAAAAAATGGTCATTGCTGAAGCCTTTGTAAGACTAAAATTATAAAATAGAAAGCATCTTGGAAAGTAAAAGAATAAGGTGAAAATGGAAAGTATTAATAAGAAAAGTAAAAATTTAATGTAAAATGGAAAGTATTAATAAAGTTAATAATGGAAAGTGTTAATAAAGGAAGCAAAAATGAAAGCAAATAAGAAAAGCAAAATGGAAAGCATTAATAAGAAAAGCAAAAATGAAAAGTATTAATAAAGTTTCATTTTGATCGTAATTTCATTTGAATATTGTAATTGATTATTTTCCATGTTACTGGAACAAAACCAATTTTGTGGAACAATTAAATTTCAAAAATATGCATTTTACGCTTTCTCTTTAAGTACGAGAACTAGTTTATTCATGATCAATTATCCATTTTTGTTCTTCTATAATGATTCAAAAGCCTATGGAAGCCATTTCCCGATAGTTTTTAAAGCATCAAGGACAGCATGGCTCAACTTAATATTCCCTAAATTAACCATCGACGATGATGGGCGGAAGGGATGTTTATTGTCGCCCGGGAGGTTTTTGAATATTTACTGGAGGTAAAACTTGAGAAGAAAAAAAAAAAATCTTCTTCTTTAGAACGGAGATATCAGTGTGTTCATTTGATATATTATTAAATGATTGCCATTGTTACAGTGAAGATCTTTGTAAATTGTTTTTGCAATTTTAGATCGTTTCTATTGTTTTCATGTGTGATAATTGAAACTAATCAATTTTAATATTCAATTTTTGCGTTCAAACTGGAAGACTTTAATAGAATGATTGCCCAATATGCCAATTACCAATTTTAGTATACAATTTTTGTGTTCATACATGAAGACTTTAATAAAATGATTGCACAATATAAAGATAACAAAGCAGATGAATTATCAGATTTAGCTTTTATTCATAATATTTTCAAACGTAATATTTTGGGCATAATATTGACAGTCTGAAGTAGTCAAAATACCCTTCAATTTTTACACATGAGGTGGTTTAAACCATTCTCCATGTCATCGAAAACTGTTGGAAAGGGGAAAAAAAATATATTGAGTCAAAACATTCTTTTAGATAATATAAAGAAAAGACAAAAATTGCAATTTAATGTAAAAAATGTCTGTGAAATAATTTATTGCAAAAATATTTATTCATGTATTATGAAGAAGTATTTATTTAAATTAATCAAATATATTTTGTAGTAAGTTTATTCACTGCATATATATATACACTCATGTCCATAAATTAAGGATAATTCAGAATCACTCAGAAATTGAACTCTAAAATAAAAAATTTCAACTGTAGAATTATCACACACATCTTGAAGAAGAATATGCAAATTACAGGAAACCACCAGATGGCGCGGATAGTACGTCACAATGACGAGAGTGTAAGAGAGGGGTATATAAGGAATGGTGGCAAAGAAGTAAAATTGTTCACAAGTGCTTTAAAAAGCCTTTCAGTGCGATAACCGCACAGTTATGGCACAAAGGAAGCGTTTGGATGATTTTTTACGTGGTAGAATTATCGGACGACTGGAATGTGGACGTACCCAGCTGGAAGTATCCGAGGAACTTGGAATCGCCCAGAGTGTCATCTCCAGGCTTTGGCAACGATTCCAAGATGATGGTAATGTGAGTAGATGTTACAGTACAGGTAGCCCCCGAGTTACAACGCCGAATGCCTTCAATTGGAGGATATCACCGGTATGGATTGGCCAGCATACTCGCCGGACTTGAATCCAATAGAGCATGTGTGGGATATGCTTGGCCGACGAATTGCAGCCCGTCAACCCCTCCCACCTGTCAACCGGAACTTCGGAGGACATTGCTTGATGAGTGGTGTAATATTCCCCAAGATCAGATTGATAATTTGATACTCAGCATACCTAGGCGTTGCAAGGCCTGTATTGCATCGTCCGGGAGACATACTCCATATTAACCATCATGCTAACCATGTTATACTGTTTTTTGTAAATAGGTTCTTTTTTGAAATTTGCTCCAGGCAGTAAAAATCGCAATTTTTATTAATTATGTCAAACATATAGCATCTTTTTGCCCCTTACCTTTTGTTTAATAAATAGACTTTACAAATAAGTCAAATTTGTTTTGCTTCTGTCTCTTTCTTTGCCCGAACTTCATTGTCTTTAATTTATGCACATGAGTGTATTATATATATCTATATATATATATTTGTTCACTACATAT
This sequence comes from Caerostris extrusa, assembly GCA_021605095.1. Classification (NCBI taxonomy): domain Eukaryota; kingdom Metazoa; phylum Arthropoda; class Arachnida; order Araneae; family Araneidae; genus Caerostris; species Caerostris extrusa. Next base: position 23,880 of record BPLR01015004.1, on the reverse strand, counting down.
AAATTTTCATATATGTATATATATATATCATTTTAAGAATTCCTACAGATCCAAATGTTTGCAAAGAAATCCTGTGTTTGTTCGTGTGTGTAAATTACCCTTGGATTCATTTTGTGAAATCTTTTTTAAATTCAATAAAAAAAAATTTCCAATTGTTGCAACACTATTTTATTCTTTTGATTTTCAAATATTTTTCATCTATATTTGTATAAAAAAAAGGTGAGTAATGTGTTCCAATCTAAATGTGTTTCAGATAAATACAGACATGACTATCAGCGTGATATTTGTTTTCGAGAAACCCATAAAAGTCCTATAAACATCGAACTAATAAATATATAAATGGTTTATACTTTTTTAGGCATGCCTTTAAAATATGACGAAACATCATATAACGTATGCATCATGTTGATAGACTAATGGTAAATCGTTATAGATAGGGGAAAAAAATTATAATAAATTTGAAGATTAAAAGTCTCGACAGTTGTTCATGGTATCGAGTGTTTGAATTTATTAAAGATGGTTGCAAATTGTTGAAATGTCCACACGAAGATAAGCTTCTTAGTAATCCCAGGCTGATTAAAAGCATGTGTATGTGGTATAATAAACATCAATTTATTCATTGGATATTATTGTCACTGTGGCTGCCTTAAACCAATGAATTTAATGCAATGGAATAAATGTGTCAGAACTTGACATAATGACAATTATTAGGGATTTCAGAATCATCACCTCATTTTTTTATATATGCTAAATACTACTGATCCATTGTGATATTTAAGGTATATTGGTTCATTTAGGAGTTGAAGAGAATCTATTCTCTGTGGAGTAAAGTTTTGGAAAGGCAAATACTCTAAAATGGTTCATAGTTCATAAATAGTTTCTTCAACAATAATGCTGTTAAATACTGTATTTTTAAATCTTTTTCTAACTATAAACTTTTAATTATAAATTAATTGTAGTTTATAAATAGTTAAAATCTTATTTTAACTATTTATAAACTACAATTAATTTTTTCATTGTTGTTATGATGCAATAACAAGTAAAGCATTATGTACAACAAGGAAGAACACCATTATTTGTTAAAGTATTCTTATTTCACTTCATTGAAATGATCCCAATGTGTGAAGATAATCTTTTTTTTTTTAAAGTTAAGTGTTCAAAAAATTGAAAGGACAATGTAAAGTTATTTTTCAAGTTAATTTAATATCCTTTTTAATGAAAGAATTTGATATTCCTTAATGTTTAATGTTTTAAATATTAATTTTTAATTTTACTGGCCAAGAAAGTGAAATCGTTTATAATCGATATTATGGATACAATTTTAAAAACAGAAGTGCCTCTTTAATCTAGCTTTGTTTTAATCATAAAAAAAATGATGTTTGTCAATTTTTAAGTAAAATCTGAAATTTACAATTATTATTTTTCCCTTGAATTTTTATATGTATAATCTTCAATGGGCATTTTTTAAAGAAATTTAAAAAGAATGAATTTTTAATGAATTTTTCTTAATGATGTATTTTAAGGTAATTTAGATTTTGTAAAATTTTCATGTAAAAGCTTACCAGCAATGAAACCACTAAATGGCAGCATATAATAATCTTGTTTCATAAAAATCACAAAAACAGAAAAACAATTTCATTTTATACTGTATTTAAAATAAAAAAAAATTGCATTTTAAAAACAATTACTGCATTTATAAACTTCAATTATTCAATTAGATAAATAATTTAATCTTATAGATTTTATTTGTAATAATATTTTGATTAATGTAATATTTATTCAAAATTATATTTTAATTAATATTATTTATACAATAAATATAAGTTTCGAGATAAAAATATAAAAGCGGAGCTAGTTACAATACTTTGAATAATTAAAACAAACACATGATATTGCTAGATATGTATTGAGCTGAATGTATGAAGCTAAAATCATGTATCATCTTAACTAGTCTTTTGAATTGCAGAAATAGGAAGGAAAAATAACATATATATAAAAAAAACCAGATTGTTAAATTTAAAATATATGCATAGTATTTTTCATTAGCATAAACCTGGCAGAGAATTTTTGCAAAATTAAAAGTAGTAATTATTAGAATTTTAATAATTAAGTAAACATGTATACACATCTAATTTCATTAACAATATTTATATCATTGCATACAACTAAAGGTAGCGCTGTATATATATTCAGGGAATAACTTAACTGGGATTAACTTTAATCAAGCATCTATTTCCACAAAATCTGAATGGGAAATGAGTAGATGTTTTAGATGGAGAGAAAAGCAGATGTTTAAATTGAGACAAAACTAACATTAATGCTAGTCATAACAAAACAGTTGCAAATAGAATTGGTCTTTTTTATATTCTTTGCATTTTTTGAAAATTGTTTTTTATTCAATTCCTTCTGTTAGCTCACACTCTCCCTATATATATCTTGTTCAAATTTTCTTTCGTTAATAAAATACTTTTTTATTCATCCCCTCAAGTGCAAAAACATTTTTTTGAAATTGTAGTGGATGACACTTGATGTTAACATAGTTTTTTCAAATATTAATTCAGTAATTAAATTTAATTAATTAATTTTAGTTTTTTTTAGATTTAAGTTGCATATTTCTACCAATAGATGGCGCCAGATAAACTTAAAAATGAATGAAATATATTTATAAAGGACTTTCTGCAAAATAGTGTGAAAAAGTAGGAATTGACTGAAACTTTTTTTTATATTACTTGTTTATTATTTCTTTTAACATTTTATTCTTATTCTGAAAAGAATGAATAGTATATTTGTTCTTAACTGAATAATATTTAAAATTCTTAGAAGTACAAAAAAATTCTTATATGAATAAATGTATATATATACATAAGAAATAATATTCATACAATCTATATAATTTTAAGAGCAGAATTATGAAACAAATTGAATTAAACATTTATTAAAAAATTCTAAATATTCTGCTAATATTTGAAGATTTATTGAAAAATATGGAGCTTTCTGATAATTATATAAAGATAAATAGCAATTAGCAAGTGGAGCACAAGCATATATGAGACACATTTTGCATTTTTTTATAACAAAGATGTTATCAAAAAATATAAACTTCCTCTGACAAACGATTAAAATATACATTTATTAGATCTTAAAAATTTTCCCTGTCGAGAACTGGATATTTATGCTTCTATATCATCACCAAGCTCCTCTCATTCGAGATCTAGTATTGCAGTATTGTTTCGAAATTATCGAAAATGAAAGCGGACGTTATGCAAAAACGTCCGATAAATCGCCGAGTCGCCGTCCGATAAATCGCAATGCGCAATGCTATCATCTGCCTTATAGCGGAAAAGTGAAAGCGTGCGGTTCCCGTTATACTACTCTAATAATACAGCTACGAAAAGCCAATCAATCTTTCCCTTCTCAAAAGAGTTCAATTTTATACAGGCTGTAAAATCAATATCAAACCCTTTTTATCTGAATATTTTAACCGACTGGCATTAAAACTGGCTACTGACTGGTTACTGATTCCGCCTAACGCCAAGCCTATGAAGCGCTTCTAAATAACAGCTGAAATCAACTGCTTAGAAATCTTCATTATTCCGTTAAACAGGTGTTAGAAATAGCCTTATCCTAATCCCATGCAGAGTAAAGGTCGAGTATATCTGGTAAAAGTAGTATTTCTTCGTTTCGTCAAATGAAGTCTACAACTAATTCTCAGTTAAAATAACTACTACGTTAATATTTCCACAAGCCTAGTACATAACATGCATGCGGTCCCCATTGTTAAAAAGTGTGTATGAATCTCTGGTCTAATTGATACAGAAAGGGAAATTAAAAGTCATTTTGTCAGGTAATTTAATTTTGTTTTAAATGGAATTATTCGAGAAATTTATATGTTTGTTTGAAGATTAATATTGTCAGCGATGAACAGTTTTTATTTTGATATCATAGAAGATTGGAATTGATTATTTCCTATATTAGGAAGCAATGTTCGAAATCAGAAGGGTTTTCTTTTCATTTGCTGAAAATATATCATTTTTATTTGTTCATGTTAGACTAATTATTTCTGCTAAACAAATTCATCCATTAGTGATCTTGTTCTATAATGATTATAAACATATGCAACCCATTTCATGGCATTTGTTAATGAATCAGATACGACATGTACTGTTTATTATTCCTCAAGCCGCTCCAGGACGAGAAATAGATGGGAAGATTATTGTCATCCGGAAGGATTTGCTCATGGTCATATTAAAAACTTGACAAGAATACAAGTGGAAAAGTTTAGCAAGTTTAGTTTTTTTTTTTTAATATAGAAATCAGAACACATTTAATTTGATATATTATTGAGTGATTATCACTGAAGATGAATTGAAAGTGAAGTTGTTGTAATTGTTGAAGTTGAATTCATGAAGTTGTTAATGTGTTGTAAGCCTTTCAATGGATCCTTTCTGCATATCTCCCTGTAATTTAATATTGATTCTGTTTTTTTTTTTTCATATAATATAATTCGTTGAAACATATTAATACGCTTTTATTAGTTTCACCTGCATGTTTGTTCGTTTGTTTGTTTGTAACTGACTCTTTGCGCTCGATTTTGCCCTACTTTAAGCGATCAGATTTAATTTAAACGTTGTAGACTTATCAAGGACCAACGACAATAAAATATTTTGATAAGTTTATTATCTCATCATGATTAGGATCGCCAGGATTAGTGATTAAAACACACAGCCTTTGAAAAGTCATCTTGATCGGCGCATCACTTTTTCCCCTGGCGATCTGTTTCTTCTTATACACACTATTTAAGCAGCAAAGAAACATTTACAGACATCTTTCAGAACAAAAACAGTTGATTCTTTTTAATACGCTTTTATATTAGTTTCACCTGTATGTTTGTTTGTTTGTAACTGACTCGTTGGGCTCGATTTTGCCCTACTTTAAGAGATCAGATTTAATTTAAACGTTGTAGACTTATCAAGGACCGACGACATTAAAATATTTTGATAAGTTTATTATCGCATCATGATTAGGATTGCCAGGATTAGTGATTTTATTTTAACTTATGAAGAGCAATTTAACCCATGTAGAATGAAAGTATTCAGTAAACACATTCAAACTTACGTGGGACAGCAGCACAAAGGATAACGCGCCTGACTACGGATCAGGAGATTCCCTGTTCGAATCCTGGCTTGCTCGACATATTTGCTTTTAACCTTTGTTTTACTCACAATTAAATTATTGTAAGAACCAGTTCTCCGTACCGGGATCTCATTTAAATATTATAGTTTAAAAAACACGCTTTTAGTGTTAATCAAACTAAAAAGTAAAAAATAAATTAATAATTTAAAAAACTATAAAACATCCTTTTAGAGTTAATCAAACTAAAAAGTAAAAAATAATTGTTAACATAAAAATAAAATTACTGACGAGAAAATTAATGTCACTGTTCTAAAGGCGTGGGGTGCTTTGTATGACATTTTTAAACTAACTCTGCATTTCGGAATGACACTAGTGAGAAATTATAACGATTGATATCGAGCACCCTACACTTTTACAACAGGGGCATTCATTTTCTCGTCAGTCATTTTATTCTTATGTTAACAATTTTTTACTTTTAGTTTTATTAACTCTAAAAGCGTGTTTTTAGTTTTTTTAAACTATTCATTTATTTTTAAGAAACAATTATTTGTGTATTATTGTAAATGTTGAAGAGTTCACTCATAAAATGTTTAAAAGAAATGACTGAAAAATATTAATTGAAGAATGACAACAAAGCAGATTGTAAAATAGCAAATTTAGATTTTATTCATGCTAATTACAAATTTTAATATCTGGTGACGTATCAATGGCGATCCACCTTAGTTTTCTTTTCCCATCAAGTGGTTCAATCCGGTTTCAATGTCATCGAAGACATCTGTTGGAAAGTGAAAAAAAAATAATGTATTAAATGACAAATTATTCCTTCACAGGACATAAAACACACACACACACATATAATACAATTAATTCGAAAAATTGTTAGTGAAAATAAATTATTTCTGTAATTTCAGTTACATATTATGAAAAAGCATATAATGCAAACGAGTTATCATCTAATATGTTTTATTTTAAATCCAGCATCACACTTATGTATGTATGCAACAAATTGCTAGCATCTTCTATAACCTCTTGATATCTTCAGCAGCAAACAATTATAATCATCAAGTAGTTTCTTCGATCTCCGAAATTGAATTCAAACAAACAGATTTGAATGCTTTAAAGAGACATCTTAATGGTGCCAATCCTCTTTCTGTAAGCCTTGTTGCAAAGCAACTTCAAAAAGAACCATGACTCTCCCTTACTATTGACCTCAGAGACACTTAATCAACAGCATCATATATTTTTCTATAGGATGTATAGTTACTTTAGTTGATAGTTCTCCAACATTAGTTTCTGAATTTTTAAAATAAACAACAAAACATTGTTTATATTATAATGAAATCACATTTAAAATATATTTTATGACAGAAAGTGAAGTTTAACTAAAAATATTAGAAGTCAGGGCATTTACTTTTATTTAAAAGTATTTATTTTTACTGTTGAATACAAATCAGATTTAAACGAATTAGGATATTTTGCTTAAAAATTATTTTGAAAATTGTGCAAAAAGAATTAATTTGTTACAAAACATGTATAACACTGATTCCAGTAAAACCTGAATAATACTTGGTTTACAAAATATTTATAAAAATCAAATCAAATATTAAAAAATTGAATCCATCCATTTATTAAAATGTGTAACATACTTGGGTCAGCAGCGGCCATGGCTGAAAGAAAAAAATAATGTAAATTAGTATTTAAATTTTAATTGCACAATAAGTACAATTAAATTTGAAGAAAAATATTTTATAATCTATCTGTAGAATAACAAGCTATTTAATCAACAATAATCTGTCATTTTAATATATGCTATAGATTTTTATACTTAGCTAAAACTCGCGATTAATTGATCATGTATTTATTTATGTATATACTTATTTTATTGAGTGGTATAAACAAGCAAAAAAAATTTTCGAGGTTGATAAATCTATTTTTATGCTTTTGCTTTCAAAAAATAATTTCATAAATATTTTTTCATTAAAGTGGCGAATAAATTAGTGCTTTTTTAATTAGTGCTTTGACGTATTAATTAGTGCTAAGTTTTTATGTGTATAAAGACATATTTTTCGAGTACGAATAAGCACCTCGTAAATAAGTTGCAATGGTGGGAACTGATACACACTAGAACCATTGAATCTTGATTTTCTTTGCATCTTGTAGATGTGTCATTGTGCAACTTTTCCACCAAAAACAGGTTGAAATTCAAGTAAAAACATCATTATCGTACATTATTCGAATGCATTTTCAAGAATGAGATCGATTTTTATTGCAATGTGTTATTATAATCATATACATTAGTCGAACCATTAGGATACGTATCATTAGTATCAGTATTACGTATCATAACACTAATTAAGCATTAGTTAGTGTCATATGAAGGGTTTGCAGATAAGGGATTTTAATGTTTTATTAGATTTGGGCATATTTTTAAATCTCTTTCGACCTTTTAACGAAGTAAAAGAAACTGCTTTAATCTAAAATAAAAGTACTCTACTATGCTAAATAATATACTATAATACTTTTTTTTGTCTTAAATATTAGCTAGTTAAAAAATTGAGTTTCATTAAATAATAATTTTAAATGCAACATTACTACATAGCAATTTTTCTTTCATTCTGCATTATTTAAAATTTCACGAGTCTGATTAGAAATATTAACACCTAAAAGTGCGTTATATTAATATATACATTTCATAAAACCTTATTTTAATACATATTAAAATAATTTCTATATTTCGTGAAACTTTTTACACTAACAAGTTAGAATTCTTTTGTGTATAGTTCGATTTAATTTTCAAATATTTTAAATTTGATAAATTTATACGAATGTATGATAAATACATACCCAAGAATCCCAAAAATGCAACAATAACCTTGGTGAACATGGTTAATAATTAGTTGTTTGTTCCAAAAAGGAATCAGAAATCAAATGGCAAACTGTGAGAGGTGTGGTGAATCTTAGCAGTATTCGCACCCTTATATACGATTTTTTGGAGCATAGGTTCATGACATCAGCAACAAAAACCTAATATAAAACATAAGTAAACACAGAATATAATAATCTTTGAAATTCAATGATCATTTTCAAATATAATTTGTTGAAAAAATGTATACATATCTTTTTTTTTTTTCGTTTTCCATAAATTTTCTTTGTGTGCCTGATTCAATATAATAAATCAATGACATTTATGGAATATGAATTTTAACTTTATTGCAATAAATTTATTTTACGTACAACAAATAATTCTTATATTATTGTTCAGTGACTGAAAAAGAATTATGTTTTCTTTTACACTAGAATAATCTGAACGAATAAGTGCAACAAAAAATGTATGGGAGGAGTTCAGTATGGCTTTTAAATGAAGTTAAAATGTTTCATAATAATTTAAATAATTTATAAAATAGTAAATATATTAGAAACTATTCTAATCAACTCATGAATCGGAACAAAATTTTGTATTAAATTAGTAGTAAGTATTAAATAGTTAATGGAACAAATATTAAAATTAAATAGTAAATGAATTCTTAATTGTATTTTTCCTCAACGGAATTTTTTATTGTATGCTATTGGAAAGTCGTTATTAAATCGTACAAAAAAATCTCGAATCAGAATAACAAAAAATTTAATAATTTTTATTTATGTTCTTAAACATTTAATTACACATGTTATTATTCTTTCAATAATTGGATTGTTGAATTCAAAATTCTATTTGTGAAGTCTTTATTCTGTAAATATTATTATTAATTATAATATTCGAGCTGAAATATCAAGAATAATTTACTAGTAATAAACTAGTAATAAATATAATAAGCGCTTTTTAATCCAGCAATCGATGGTTGGACTTTTCTACAATCCAGCACCTATCAAGACGTTTGAATGCTGGCATTTATTGACATTTACCACCAGGTCGCGACACAGTTCAGCTTGCGTTTCATGCTCACAATTATGCAGATCTCACATATTTGTGTAATCCATAAGGATTTTTTAATGAGATCCAAAACACAGAAGCAAAGCAATACTTTTGAACAATAGCGCATATGTGTATTTTTCATGCCTTAGAATAGTTTGACACAACTGCTTTTAACTAATATTTTATATTAGTTTTTCTTTTGCGCTACAAGACAAGTGCTTTTTGTCAGTATAAGAATATTTAATTAAATTAAGGCTCAATGTTTGAATTTTTGATTTTTCTATAATATTATTTATTCAGAAGTCTATAATCATAAAATACTTTATAACTAGATTTTATACATTTGTAACTTGTAATATGTTATTTCTTACTTTTCCTGTTTATTTCAACTACGAAAATAATAATTTCTTCACAATCATTGGCAGTAGTCACAGTCGGTGTGCAGTCTCTCAGATTTATTTTATTTTAATGAATTTTACTTGCCTATTTTAGTAATGTATATCCCGGCTTCTACTTTCCTTTTTAACATAAGTCAACTACAAACGAATTGTGTTTTAATCACCAAGTAATGTAATATTTAAAAAAAAATTTACTGTTAATAACAAAAAATGGTTATTGCTAAATTCGTTGTAAGAATAAAATTATAAAATGGAAAACATCTTAATTTTTAAAGTGCAATATTTGAAAATTAAGAAAGGGAAAAAGTAAAAAACAACGATCTTTAGCTAGTTTAATTGATATTGTATTGTAAATTAATTGATATTATTGATATAGTATCTTTAGCTGGATTATTGATATTGTATGAGTTATGTGTTAATGATCAAAATGTATTTTAGATAAATACAAACATATGTATCAATATGATTATTTGTTTTAACATGAAAACCATAAAAGTCCTATAACGATCGAAGTAAAAAAATATAAGTGATTCATTCGCTTTTAGGTATGTCTTCAAAATATAAGGAAGCATCACAAAATCAATCAATCATGCTGCTAGGCTAATGTCAGATCATGATAGATAGGAAAATATTTAAAATAAAATCAAAGATTAAAGGTATCGACAGTTATTCATAGTAGTGTTTGAACTTATTAAAGATGGTAGCAAATTGTTGAAATGTCCAGACTAAGATAAGCTTCTTAGTAATCCCAGGCTAATTAAAAGCATGTGTATGTGGTATGATAAACATCAATTTATTTATTGGATATTATTGTCACTATGGCTGCCTTTACCAATGAATTTAATACAATGGAATAATTGTGTCAGAACCATAATCCATCATACATTTTTGCCTATGGGATTTCAGAATCATCTCATTTGTGTACAAATGCTAAATGTCTATTGGCTCATTAGGATACAATTGGATACATCAACGACCTACAGGATACATTTAGTGGATGCATCAATGGCCTATAGGTCTTTTGGGCCATTGAGGATTTGTAGCGAGTTTATTCTTAGTGCAACTTTTTGAGTAAAGACTTGGAAAGGTAAGGGAAAGTACGAATGGACTTGGAAAGTACGAATATGCTTATCACATCGAATTCTACTGCTCTTAAAACATACATCATAAATAGTTTCTTTTGAAAACATGCTGTTAAATATTGTATTTTTTAATTTTTTAACTATATTTAATAATTATAAAAATTCATATGATTCAAATTGTTGTTGTGAAAATATTTGAACAAATCTGCACAGTGAATGTTAAAACAATACAAAATTTCCCTGCAGCCACTTTTTGATGTGTAATGTAGTAACAAATAAATGAATATTCATGAAATCCTTCTATATATTAATTACAATAAATAAACTTATTTTCAATCAGTACGTCCATTACATTTCAAATTTGTTTACACGTACGTAATTTAATTAAATTCTTGCATTCGGTTTTTTCTAATTCTTGAAAATCCACTGCTTCAAATAGTCTTTTTTTATTTTATTGAAAGTTACAGCTTTAGTTTTTGTGTTCTTTGTTAGCACCACTGCAGGAACTTTCTTGCAATCTTGAACAAGTTTGGAGCGAGCGAGTTTTTAGGTTTCTGATGGGCTTACCTATGTATGGGTTATATTACGGATGCCCTCTTGCGTCATAGTCGCACTATTATCTACTGCGATTTTTTAAATTTATGTCAAATTTTTAATATTTTTTTAGTGTCTTTTTTAAATTGTTATCATGGTTTCATCATTTTCTGAAAGCGACATATTTTAGCATCCCGTATCAGTATTTGGCGACAACTGAATATGCTACCTAAAACTGGAGTTTGAGTTCACATTGAAAAGGCCGCATTATCATTTAAATGTATTGATTATGAAACCTATTATTAATTTTGCTACCAATTTCTGTATAATAATAATAACAGCGAATATAGAATATAATAAATTCAAATTCTTCATGCATATTTGGTATTATTATCTATTTGCATATATGTTGTATTTATTATCTCATGAATGAAGATGTCAGAGAAGATATATTTGTAATATGATGAAATTCATTTGGATTATCCTCACAACTATTAAAGGAGTTAAATTTTATACACCTAGAAATTAAATTAGAAATATGTTCCATCTCTACTATAGTGATCTCCATTAACATGGTGGTCTGTTCGATGTACAAAAAGAATGTTCTTTCAGAAAACTTCCCCATTACATCTATAAGCTACCAGAACATTAAAGTTTGGGCATTTATCATTGGGTTCGCAGCGCAAAGTAGATTTGCATCCTCGTGGTGCATCTGGGCAACGACTGATATGGCAAAATGGTCTACAAACACGGCGTTCAATCCGGCTCTCAGTGTGAGTTTCTTAGAGTTCTGCTGTGGAACGCAGATGATTTGATTGGTTATCATCGGTGGCATTACTACGGCGTTTCTGTGGTCACGATTGTCGTCTACGCAAGCACATTTCACAGAATTCAACTGACTCCTGACCCTCTATGTTTCCTGTGTGATAACCAGGAAGAAATGGACATGTCTCATCTTGTTTCCTGTTTTTGCACTGCCTCCAATTTCTATATGGAAGATTTATTGGATTGCCAGACTTAAGTTGATGGATTACCTGATGCCCTTTGTTTCTATCTTGTTTTTTGTATTTATTTATTATTATTTTTGTATAATACCTGTTCACCTGTAAACTTGCCATTGGGAAAAAAATATTGGGTCTTCGAGTTGTTTTTAACAATATCATTAATATAGATACTAATAACTATAATATATTACTAATAGAAGTATAATAATATACTATATATTGAAGTTATTAATTAATTTTTTGGAATATATTGGTAATATTATTTTTTAATTATTTTTATATTTAATTAATTTTTTAAAAAAAATATTTTTTAAATATTTTTATTAATTTTTAATGAAAGCACTTTAAATATTAAAAATAATTAAATATCGAAATTCAAAGAATACTAGAAAAAACAACTTGATTGGTTCATACTGGCATTGTATTTTACTTTACACTAATTATTGATTTTTATTAAAAGTTTAATTTGTTTTTATGTTCATATGTCTTTTAACACAAGGTTTACGGGACCCGCCATTTTGACAGGATTTCAAAGAGCTTGCCGGCGAAAACAAGGAAATAGAATCGAGGATTTTCTCTTCATCCGTCAGCAGTTCACAACAACGCAAATCGTGTCAAATTGGCGATTGTAACAAAAATAGAAAGTAATTGTATTCGAAGTAAAAGAACGTTTGCGGATATTGTATGCAGATAACAGGATTTGCCTGTAAAAAACACGCGGAATAAATGTAAAAACAGTAAAAGTTTGTATGTTTGTCTCTACTTATGCTCTCGTAACAGATTTAATTAATTCATATTAAATCTGTTAAGAATTGTAATTGTTTTTAAACTAATTTAATCATTTTCCAAGAAAATCCGTGATATTCTATATCCGTCAATCTGACAAATGTCCATAAAGATAGATATACAAAAATGTTCACAAACCAGGTGTTAGTTTAGAAGATAAGCATCCTCTAAATATAAATTGGTTTGACGTTGCCAAAATATATTTTTAATAAAGCAAATTATTTCGCATGTTCTTGTACGTTCTGTTCGAGTTGGACTGAACTTTGTGTACACATTTAAACATATTGTTGCACAAAACAAAAATATCAATTAAATTTAGCAATGAATATTAGAAATTATTTATTGAGAACCACAATCAATCCTTGATGGTCGATAATAAATTATCAATATTATGAGCATACGAAATCATGTAATGACCAATAATTTTTTTGTACCATTATGAAATAACACACGGGAAGAGGAAAATATGTTTAGGGACATACTGTGGATCTTCAATATTACTACTTATTTGGAATTAACGATTTTGAACACTATCAAAATTTAAACATATTTTAAGCTCTCGAATAATTTACAGATGTTTTATGATGTAGTAAGCCAAATATTTTAAAGTGGTAAGCCAAATATTATGTGGTAAGCCAAATATTATGTGGTAAGCCAAATATTTTGGTAAGAAATATTTTATGAAGTGGTAAACCAAATATTTTATGAAGTGGTAAGCCAAATATTTTATGAAGTGGTAAACCAAATATTTTATGAAGTGATAAACCAAATATTATGATGTAAGCCAAATATTATGTGGTAAGCCAAATATTTTATGAAGTGGTAAACCAAATATTTTATGAAGTGGTAAGCCAAATATTTTATGAAGTGGTAAACCAAATGTTTTATGAAGTGATAAGCCAAATATTATGATGTTGGTAAGCCAAATATTTTAAAGTGGTAAGCCAAATATTTTATGAAGTGGTAAACCAAATGTTTTATGATGTGGTAAGCCAAATATTATGATGTGGTAAGCCAAATATTTTAAAGTGGTAAGCCAAATATTTTATGAAGTGGTAAACCAAATATTTTATGAAGTGGTAAGCCAAATATTTTACGAAGTGGTAAACCAAATATTTTATGATGTGGTAAGCCAAATATTTTATGAAGTGGTGAAGTAAACAATAGTAATACATTTTTGAAGTGTAAAAACACAATTTATACTTACTCATAGCAGCAAAACAAAAATAATCAGTAAGAATCTCTTTTTAATTTATAAAACAAATTGAGCAAAACAGAACTTTGAAGAAAAAAGACAATATTTTTATTAAAATTAAATTATGCAAATTATAGTATATTTTACGTTAATGAAATTATTTGTGATAATCCTCTACGGCAACATTACATTGTCATCCAATTGATTTTATTTTGAGAAACCTCAAATTCCTTCAAGATAATTTTCTTAATAACTATGAAAATTAAGTATTACTATGTTTTAGTTTAATATCAGAAATAATCTGGTTTAGTAATAATTTAGTTTTTCAAAATGTATTCGTATTTCTTTTCTCAAAATTTTAATAATGAAAACTTTATAATAATTTTTATTCAAATTATATAAAATGTATTCATATTTTTCGATAAAATACTTAATTCTAAAATAAATTTAATTTCCAAGCCCTATATTCATTTAATATTATAAAATACCAAAATAATAGTTTGAGGTATTAAATACTAATTATAAGTAGCATTAACTTCTTTTATTATTGTATTATTTAAAAGAATAAAATATTATTAACTAATTAATGATAATTTAATATAATAATTAATTTAATATATTAATAATTAATTAACAACAGCAATAATAATAATAATAATGATTAATTTATCATTTAAATGAAATATTAATTTTAAAGACAAAAATTAATAGTTTTATGATGATGTACTTTACATTTTTTTATCTCAAAAATATTTTCTTATAGAAATAATTTAGTATTAGATTACTATAAGAAATTTTAATTAAGATTTACAATTATAAAATTTTGAATCTTTTTTTATTTGTGACGTATTTTTAAAAGGTATTGTATTTGCAATCTTATTATATAAATATTTTTAATTTATTTTTTCCTGATGTTACAGCTCACAGTTTTAATGTATCTGGGACATACAGAAAATAAACTCTTCATTTTTATGTGTTCGATAAATATTGGATCTCTTTTCAACCTAATATATGTAATCAGTTTAAGTTACAAGGACATTTTATTCAGCTGGCAAGTTACAAAGATATTCTCCAAAGCTATCACAACTGAAACGGTTTTTTATAATCATTGGACTCGTATTATTGGAATATATATATAATAAAAATCTTATCGGATTTAAAGAATCTATTATACAGCATTTGACGTATGTTTTAGTCACCTTAATTTTTAAAATTTATCTGTGTATATATAGAGCATGTAATTATACCGAATATTTCAAAATTGATCTCAATTATTGCTGAACTATTACATTACCTACTATTTATGATGGGATGTGTTTTTAATCATTAAAAAATATTTATTTTATCTTTTTTTAAAGAATGAATCATAATAACAGTTTATAGCTTTTGGTTGGATGTATTATTAGAATCCTTCATTTACTTTATAACAGGTATAAAAATTATAACATAATCTATGCTAATTATCAATATTTTTATCTCTAATTAACTGAATTTTTGTTTATTGAATGTATGAGTGTACAAAATTAAGAAAACTTTCATTAACTTAATTATCTGGATCACAAATAAAACAAATTTTAACGACTATAGATATCGACCGAAATTGATATAATACAAAAAAATTAATTGACTGACTCTCGGAAGTGGTAATCTTTTACCATTTCCAGGAGTGATCTACTTAATTTTTTGAATAATTTTTGTTAAAAATGGGTTTGGTTTTTTTTTTTTTTTTTTTTTTTTGGTTAATTTTTTTAAAAAATTTTTTTATATAGAGGTATTACGTCCTAAGGGTCCTCAGCTTCAGAAGTTCTAAAAAAGAATTTACAATATTGAACAAAAAAAGGCATTAATGTGGACTATCGTCCCTTCTTACAGTTATACAATTTTCGCAATATTAATTATCAGAAGAATATCTAGTTATATTTCCTTTACTTCCTATTATGCATTTTATTTCAAAATTTTAATTTTTCTGTTTTTATAAAGGAAAAAGTTCTAGTTCAAAGTTTCTAATAAAAAGTCTTTTTGAATATAATTGCATACATTAATATAAAAATATGATGATTATTTTTAGAAAAATTTCTATATATTTTTATGAGTAAAAGGAATGTTAAACTACAAGTACTTAACCTATTTTCAAGATGTTTTAGCCAGCTGTCTCATAACTTTTACTTTTGTACTCACTTCAACAAGAGAGCACATTGTCGGACACGCCTCAAATGAGAGATCAACAACAGAATAAGATTCACAGCAGGAATTCGCGCATGGTAGCAAAAAGTGTCAGGCATGGTAAACACATTTCTAGCGGTAACTGACAGTCTAACCTCTTCAACGCAATCCATGCCACTTTCGTATATCTTCCCTCTTATGTCCCTAAAAGATAACATCCATGCATGACAAATCTGATGATTGTGGTGACCAAGGAAATGGTTCTATCGACCGATCCAATATTGGCTGTTAGTAACTCTGTCGTTTCTGCTGAAGTGAATTGGGGCTCCATCGTTCTGGAACCACATTCCTGGGCATAGATCCAGAGAAAGAAGATCCGACAAGAAGTTTCAGTAAGATATTTTGTAGAAAGATACCGTATGTGCGTGACATTTCTTCTTATGTTCATTAATCTATGCATCGCCTTTATGAACCTTGACATCACTGTAGTGGATGCTCTTTTGTATTGTAAAAAGTTTAATCATTAAAATGTTTCTTTCTTTATCTCTTGCTTGTTGTTCCTGTCTTCCATATGTGTTAGAACGTACATATGCCATTTCCACACATACTTCCCTTAATAAAATGTTCTTATGTACGCTGTAGGTTAGCTATTTAGAGGTTGTTATTTGTTAAAACTAAAGTATCCAGAATGATAGGCTTCAAAAATGAATTTTATTATTTGCAACTAATAACTAAGTATACTGAATAATATTTATTAGATATTTAAGAAATATTCAATTTATAAATATTTCATAAGTATTTATTGATATATTTTTAAAAAAAATATTTAATTTGTTTCTTCTTTCAATCCAAAAAATTATTATCTATACGTATAAGTGCAATCATATGGATAGCTTCTCCGATAGTTTTCAGAGCAAATATTTTTCGCATAATAAAGTATTAAATGTTATTTAGAGATATTTAATACACATTCTCGAATGAATAAGCTAAAAAATTACCATTTTTAACGTTTTTGAAAATTGGGAATTATCAACAAAATTCACAATTTATAAAAAAAAAATTCTTTAAAAATACAATCAATGATTTGTTGATATTCATAAAAAACAATTTCAACAGCATGTGTACATCATTTTTCTAAATGAATTACGTTTGTTTTAGAACAGTCAAGATTGTTTTTGCATAAATTCTTATAAGAGCAACCGGGCCAAGGCACTCCGCTATCCTGTAAAGACGACGAGTGCACTGTATGGACGAGAGAAAATTTTGACATTCCATTACACAGAAGCTAGAACTTTAATATTAGTATCATTGTTGTAGAGACATTTTGAAGGTAGTTGTAAAACAACCTTTTTAATACGCTTTTATTAGTTTCACCTGTATGTTTGTTTGTATGTATGTTTCTATGTATGTAACTGACTCTTTGGGCTCGATTTCGCCCTACTTTAAGCGATCCGCTTTAATTTAAACGTTGTAGACTTATCAAGGACCGACGACAATAAAATAAGTTTATTATCTCATCATGATTAGGATCGCCAGGATTAGTGATTAAAAAAAAACAGCCTTTGAAAAGTCATCTTGATCGGCGCTTAATTTTTCCTCTGGAATCTGCTTCTCCTCATACACACTATATAAGCTGCAAAGAAACATTTACAGACATCTTTCAGATATTCAAACCTACGTGGGATAGCGGCACAATGGATAACGCACCTGATTACGAGATTCCCTGTTCAAATTCTGGCTGGCTCGACATATTCTCATTTAGCCTTTGTTTTACTCACAATTAAATTATTGTAAGAACCAGTCCTCCGTACCGGGATCTCATTTAAATATTATAGTTTAAAAAACACTTTTAAGTTAATTAAAAAAATAAATTAATAGTTTAAATAAACTAAAAAACACGCTTTTAAAATCAAACTAAAAAGTAAAAAATAAATTAATAGTTTAAAAAAACTAAAAAACACGCTTTTAGAGTGAATCAAACTAAAAAGTAAAAAATTTTAACATAAGAATAAAATTACTGACGAGAAAATGAATGTCACTGTTCTAAAAGCGTAGGGTGCTTTGTATGACATTTTTAAACTAACTCTGCATTTCGGAATGAAACTAGTGAAAAATTATAACGATTGATATCGAGCACCCCAGGCTTTTAGAGCAGTGATATTCATTTCCTCGTCAGTAATTTTATTCTTATGTTAACAATTATTTTTACTTTTTAGTTTGATTAACTCTAAAAGCGTGTTTTTAGTTTTTTTACATATTAATTTATTTTTAAACATAAAGATTACTTTCTCAAAGCATACGCAGATATAGCAGCATAATTATTTTTAGTAATGAGGTGCATTTGTGGAAAAGCGTTCGAAATGATAAAAAGACAAATGAGTTTTAATTAAATCAAATCAATTTTAATGCCATTTTATAGCTTTTTAAATAATTTTTGTTCGAATCATATTAAAAGATCTTGAATTCTTCTTTTCACGAATTATTTATTTAATTTATTTATTGCTTAATTTAATTATTGTCTAAAAGTTTCAACGTTAGATTTACAATCGAAAGATTTGAGAAAGTTTTAAAAACGTTCTCAATTTATTGAAATAACATAAATTTTTAAAAATATTTATTGATAGATATTTCAATTCACAAATTTATATATTTCCACTTACAAATTTACTTCCATTAAAATTTTAAAAATAACTAATTATGATAATCATTTAAATATAATCATAATAATAATTCATTTAAATCTCTTCTCATTTACCATCTGATAACTATTTTCTTATAGAGTTTAGACAAATGATTGAACTTTTATTTAAAAAAAGAACAAAAATAATTATTTAAAAATTGTTTTTAAAGATTTGTTTTTAATTTGTTTTTTTGTTTTTTATAAATTTAAAAATTGTTTTTCACAAAAAATATTCACTTTTGTTTATTTAATATTAACAAATATTACAGAGGAGAGGATGGTTTTAAGAAATTCACATTGCCGTATTTTAAAATAGGCAGTTGTATTTAAAAAATGAGTTTTTTGCTATTTCTATGCGATTATTGCAATTTGTATGTTAAATAATCACAAATAGTCATTTATACTTTAATTTACTTCAAAATATGTTTATGTACGTATTATACAATTCTATTACACTTCGTTCTCGTTTGTTATTACATGCCTCATATTTTATTTAATATCCAAAATTACCGCATTTAACAATTTTTTTCCTCACTATCGGATCAGAAAAATCGCGAGAACCAGTTATTAAATTTAAAATACATTTACCTCTGTCACGCATACATTTTAGAATCATGATTTAAAACTTGGGAGAATGATAAGTTCACGAACTTTGACCGAGGCAAATTTGTATATAATTTGAAACAAGGAAATGAAAAGGATTCGTACTTTAATGTAGTCAGAAAAGAAATCTTAAAAAGAAATGTTAAAAACGAAGAAGATTGTAATGTAAACGAGACGAGAATTTAAAAAAAAAAAAGTTAGGATAGCTCATTTTAATGCAAGTTTTTAACTATCAAGGAAAATAGCACATAATTCATCAGCATGACAGTTTTTACACCATAAAGAAAAGTTACTGAAGGTATGTCATTTTTTGCTCAGATGATTCTTATTCTTTAGGAATATTTTTAAGGAAAACATCAGAACTTTTTTCTTATTATATAGACATTTTTCATTCAAAGCCAGTTTAGTCTCGTGTCATCGTATTTAACTCTAATCGTATTCAAATTACTAGTGAGTTTTTATCATTAATTCTATTTAGCTATTTTTATTCAGAGAAAAGAATACCAACGTATCATTCAAATTTGTTTTCATGGTATTATTATTGCTAAATTAAAACCCTTTAATTCAAAAAGAAAGGAAAGTATTCTTTTTTTGTTGTATAAATTTTATGCTATTTAATTTTGATTGCAAGAAAATTTTAAATCTAGAATGTATTTTTAACGATTTTTAATTAGGAAAAAAAGTCTAATTTTTTAACAATTGTAATATGCCATTCAAAACTGCAAGAAAATTTTTAATCTAGAATAATCTTTAACAACTTTTAACTAAGAAAAAAATGTCTAATTATTTAACGTTTGCAACGTGCTGTTCAAAATTGCAAGAAAATTTTTTTATCTAGATTATATTTTTAACAACTTTTAAATAAGAAAAAAAAAATGTCTAATTATTTAACGTTTGAAGTGTGCTCTTCAAATTGCAAGACAAATTTTAATCTAGAATATATTTTTAACAATTTTTAATTAAAAAAAATAAATGTCTAATCAATTAACGTTTGCAATGTGCCTTTCAAATTTGCAAGAAAATTATTATTTAATAATATATTTTTAACAACTTTTAGTTAAGAAAAAAATGTCTAATTATCTAACATTTGCAACGTGCTGTTCAAAATTGCAAGAAAAATTTTAATCTAGAATATATTTGTAATAACTTTTAATCAAGAACAAGTAATATAAAAAAATCTTTTTTAAAGTCAATTCCTACTTTTTTTTTCTATATTGGCAGAAAGTTTTTAAAAATAATTATCATTCATTTTTAAAAGTTTATCTGGTCTATTGGTAAATATAATGCAAAATCTGAAATTTTTTTAATTAATTAATTAAATTTTTTTAATATTTGAAAAAACTGTATTAACATTAACTTTATCACTACAAATTCAAAAAAATGTATTTTAACAGTGAGTGGAGGGATAAGTATTTTATGAACGATTGAAAATTTAATTATATAATATGTCACAATTTAAGTTGACTGCTAAAGTGTTAGTATGAAAAAAAGGTTAAAGTATTTAAAAATTTACAATGTGGTACGTTCAAAAATAAAAAAACAATTTTTTCACTTTATTATTCTTTAAAGCATTTTTGATAGAAAAAATAATTAATTTATGATTTTTTTCGGTATTTGTGAAATTTTAGAAGCCATAAAAACTTTTATCAATACAAATATTCATTATGAAATAATACAAATTTATTTCCGGAAAAATGACGAAACTTAAAATCCTATTTGCAAATTTCAACTCCTCGTGCTTGGTCATATTTTTCCCCACTTATTTTTCCAACTCAGCTGAATATATCATAAAAGCAAATGAAGGGCTAAATAAGTTTTTTCCAAACAAATTATACAATGCTATCAGCTTTTTTACATTTGGTTACAAAAGAACTTCAGACTGAGAGCAAGCAAAATTTCTACATCTTTTGTCGAAACATTTTCTCCATTGTCCAGGCTTCCTGAATCATTCTTGTGCATTTCTTATTCAGCTGGCAAAACTAGGAAGCTCAACCCTTCCTGGATTTTATTGTTACTGCATTAATAGATCAGAAAAAGTAAAAAGAGATTAGATCTCAGCCTGAGTTGAATCAGCCAAAGCTACGAATAGACGCAACAAACAAAAAAAAGGTTAAATTCCTAATAATAAGGTTTCCTTTTAAGTGTGACCAGGAAAGCCTTTAATTAAATTAAGGTGCACTTCGATGTTTGCTGGTTGAACGTTTGAACCTCTTGCACTTTCATTCAAGTGGGGATTTTTTGTTTTGTTTGGGGAAAGGAAATTGACTTTAATCTGAACTATTGGATTAAGAGGTGATTCAAGAGATTACAGAAATGAAAATAATGATGAGACATAAAGAGTGAATTATTGGTTGCTTCTACGAAAGGAAAGATGTGTTATATTTAGACATGGGATGCTGTTTTGTTATTTTGAAATTATGATTAAGATTTAAGTATTAATTTTTGTGAAATTAAAGAAATCAGTTATGCAACAAATGAATATTTTTACCTCATATTAAATAACATGTTTTATTTTTTACGAAAGAGAAATGTTATATTAGATGTGTTACATTACTTCTACGAAAGAGAAAAATGTTCTACATTTAGACATGGAATGTTGTTTAGGTATTTTTCAAATTATAATTAAGACATAAATACTTGAATTGAAGTAGTAATTTTTGTAAAATTAAAATTAAATTATTCAACAAATAAATGCAATTCGTATTATATGTTATGCTTTATTTTTACTACGAAGGGAATAAATGTATTACATTACTTCTACGAAAGAAAAGATGTGTTATATTTAGACATGGGATGTGGTTTAGGTATTTGAAATGATGGTTAAGACATAAACGCTTGAATTAAAGTAATAATTTTTGTGAATTTAATGAATTCAGTTATTTAATAAATTAATGTTTTAACTCATATTAAATATTATGCTTTATTTTTTACTACGAAAGAAAATGTGTTATATTACTTCTTCAAAGAAAAGATGTGCTTTTATTTGGACATGGATATACACTCAAGAGCCAAAACATTATGACCACCCCTACATTTTGCAATGAACTCGCCTGGATGACGTGGAAGGCACGTGATCGGGTAAGAGTGAGCATGACCCCAACTGCTGCTGGAGAGTCTGAAGAATCATTCTTTCACTTACTTCTGTGTGATGGGAAAGGCTGCGAGGATCTAAGCGACTTTGATAGAGGGCAGATTGTAATGGTTCGAAGGCTCCGGAACAAAAGTATTTCCGAAACTGCACGACTCGTTAAGGTTGTTCGCGATCTACAGTTGTTAGTACTTATGCAAAGTGGATGAATGACATTGAAACCAGCAGTGAACGCGACATGGTGTTGGACATCTACGTTATCAAGAAAAAGGTCGTCGGAGACTGTCTCGCATGGTGAAACCAAAACCGGAGCCAGACGGTGGCTCAGCTGACAGCCCAATACAATGCGGGGCCAAGTAGAATGGCTTATCGGAGCACACTGTTCAGCGGACACTGCTGGATGTCGCAGGGCTTTGCAGCAAACGTCCCACTCGTGTGCCTCTGCTGACCAAGCGTCATCGCCAACTACGCCTGCGCTGGGCCCGGGAACATCGTGACTGGTCCATGAATCAGTGGGAGAGAGTTGCCTCTGGTCAGATGAATCACGGTTTGTCATTCATCACGCCGATGGCCGTGTCCGGGATACGCCGTCTTCCAGGAGGCAGTTGCTCCCTCAATGTACGGTAGGTCATACACGGGTCGGTGGTGTCAGTATTATGCTTTGGGGGACGTTCTCTTGGGCGTCTTTGAGAGCCGTGGTTATTTGGTAAGAGCAGGCCATGAATGCTACAGGGAGTATCTGAACATCATTGCCGACCAGTTGCACCGCCCATGGCCTCTGTTTTCCGAAGCTGGAAATGGAATGTTCCAACAGGGACAACAGCCCCTTGTCACAAGGCTAAAATTGTGTTGGAGTGGTTCCAGGGAACATGATGCTGAATTCCAGTTAATGTCCTGGCCGCCTAACTCACCGGATCTCAATCCGATAGAACACATTTGGGATGTCCTGGGACGGCAGCTCAGAGTTCAAAGACCACCAATTCGCAATATCTCGGTTTGCGTGACCGTTGCTTAAACATCTGGTACAATCTGTCTCCGGCCATCTACCAAGGACTTGTGGCATCCATGCCAAGGCGAGGTTGAAGCTGTGTTGCGCGCAAAAGGTGGGCCAACTCGTTATTGACAGGTGGTCATAATGTTTTGGCTCTTGAGTGTGGATTATTAGTTATGTGAAATTAGAGTTAAATAATTATGTAACTATTTGAATTAAAGTAATTACTTGAATCAAATTACTACTTGAATCAAAGAAAAAAAAAGAAAAGAAAAAAATGTTGTATTACTTCACGAAAGAAGCAATACGTAAC
>BPLR01015003.1:0-15704 GCA_021605095.1 Caerostris extrusa | reverse complement strand
GGCCAAAATCCGGCCCACCAGTGTCATCCATCCGGCCTCGCGACAGCCAATAGCTTGTGTTGCCATGTAATAAGTCGGATAAAAAAACACAGAATGATAATAACTCCGGTTTTATTGACTTGCTGGGTAAAAGCTTAATGGCAAAGCATAACACGCAGAAAATTCAACCAAGGAAATCATAACAACTAACAAATAATTTGAAATGAATCCCACTAACGACATTATAAACTAGTGAACAACCCGCGGTTGCCCTCGGTAGTTACAGAGAGTGTAAAGTATTCGTACAGTACGACAATTGATTTTAAAAGAGATCCGTTCATAAATTATAATAAACATATCCATTTTAATTAATTATAAATATATAATAGAACATATTTTCACTAGTTTCAACAGCCAAAATTAATACTTACAAAAATAATTTTATTCATGAATAAAACTTTACAAAACTGAAGCAATCCAACATCTTGTGGTGTAACAAGTATTTGTACACTAAAAGAAATGCAAATTTTTTTAGTTATTTTGTGATTGGTTTAGCCATTATGATGTAGTTAATTGACGTCATCTTGTGTTACTTAAAAAGGTTCTTCAGTGGAAATTTTACTGTAGTGAGAAAACTAGAAATTCTGTAATGGGTCGTAAAAGTAAAGAGACAAGTGTTTCCGAAAAGAGAACTGATTTTAAAAGCTCTGTAAAATGGTAAATCATACAACAAGATTTCTGATCTGGTCGGTAGAGCCCCGTTCAACTGTGCAGTCAATCATAAAAAGTTTGCTGCCACTGAAAGGTTCAAAACAGTTCTCGTACTGGGCGACCATGTCTATTGACATCATCTTCGACAGACGGTTTCTGGTACGTTCATTGAAAGAAGATCCCAAAATAAGTGCTCCCTGCATTAACATCATAACTAAAGAACATGGGAACAGCAGTCTCCGTAAGTACTGTTCGAAATGCATGAAGAAATGAAGGTTTTCATGGCCGTGTTGCTGGACGAAAATTCTTTGTTAGTGAGAAGAATTGGAAGCTGCGATTGTCTTTCGCCAAGCAATACGTCAATGAATGTCCAGATTTCTGGAAAAAGATTATTTTTACAGACGAAAGTAAATAAGAACATATTTGGATCGGACGGGAGACGAATGGTATGGAGAAAGCGCAATACAGAAATGCATCCTAACAATTTAGTGCCAACAGTGAAACATGGGGGTAGAAATCTGCTTGTTTGGGGTTGTATGAGTGCTTCTGGGTGGGCAAATTAGTATTTATTAAGGCATTATGAATCATCAACTTTATATTAACATTTTAAAAAATAATTTAGGACCTAGTGCAACAAAAAATGGGCTTGAATGGTGATTACGTTTTCATGCATGATAACGATCCCAAGCACACAGCCCGAAACACAAGGCTCCGGATACTATATAATACCCCAAAGTTCATGAAATTTTCTCCTCAATCGCCGGACCTCAACCCCATCGAGAATTTATGGGACATTCTTGATAAAAAATATTAGATCCAGACATATTTCTAATAAAAATGATTTGGAATCAGCTCTTAATCAAGAATGGGACGCCATATCTAGCTCAATAACAGCAAAATTGGTGGAATCGATGCCAAAGAGACTCAAGGCAGTTATTCAGCTAAAGGATATCCTACAAGGTATTAGCTGAAATATTATGATTGTATTGGCCAATATATACCTGATGTACGAATACTTTTACACACAAGATGTTTGATTGTTTCAGTTTTTGTAAATATTTATTCATGTATAAAATTATTTTTGTGTCAATTTCACATGAAACTAGTGAAAAATATGTTCTATTATATATTTATAATTAATTAAAATGGAATTTCTGTTTATAATTTTTATGAACGGATCTCTTTAAAATCAATTGTCGTACTGTACGAATACTTTACACTCACTGTATTTTGGGGTAAAGAGTATCGCATATGTATGTATATCGATATCCTGAATCGAACATATGATTTTTATCCCGAAAATCCCTCGGGAACGGAAAAGCTAAATTAACGCGGAAGAAACCGCAGGGTATCCACTTGTAAAAAAAAATACTAATGAGATTTATGTAATTGTGATTTTTCAATGACAATAGTTTGAAGTTATCCAGCGTACTACATACTACTGTCAATGAACTAGTGTCAGTGTAGTAGTCTAGTAGTGTCAGTGTATCGCTCAGAGCGCGTACTCGGCGACTGGTCTACAAATTGTAGATAATGGCAGAAAAATTAAAAACGGTTTTTGGCCCCTTGGTACTTACCGGAGTAAACAGTATGGCCCTAAGGATGAAAAGTTTGGAGACCCCTGCTCTAAGGTCTGTATGTATCTGCATGAAAAAAGGGGTGGGAATGTTCCAAGATGTAAAGAAAAAGACAAAAGAAATTTAAAAAAAAAAAAAGCCCGCGATGTGTGTGAAAAACATTGAAACATTGTAAACATCGAGGGAAAATGGTTGGACAATCGAGGAATTAAAAAAAAATAAAAACCACGAGTCCATCTGTGCTTGGTTTGAATTTTTTTAACTGTCGATGAATGAAATATAGACCTAACTTGAGTGATGCATATTCATTAATAAAGTCTTGATGGATGACACATTTAAAAGTGGGCTTCTGTAAAAAGACGGGCGAGCAATTTTGCAATGAATGAAAACAAATTACTTTTTAGAACAATAAATATCTTTGCGTGTGCTAGAATATCATTTTGAAAATATTAAAACTTCTAATTTTTCGGGGTCTTTTATTTATTAAATTAAATGACTTTTTTTAGTTATGACAGAAGAAAACGTAACTTTCTACCATCCATATGCGAAAACATAAATCTACTTTGAGAAATTATTTTTGGAACCATAAAATGTAAATTTCAGCTTTCTTGAATCAAATATTTTGACATACTTTTTTAAAATTCTTTGTCAACAAAAAAAAGTATCATAGTTTTTTTTTTTTTTCCTTATTTTGTCAATCCGAGGCCTATAGTGTTACATTTAAGAGAGTTGAACTATGAACCCGTATTACAAGTAAGTCTTGAAATGAATGTTAATAAATTTTTAAAGCAATTATCTTGATAAAGTAATTAATGGTAATTATTTCGTTTTATAAATATGTAATTAACACTTATTTGTGGTTATTTTATTCAATCCGGATAATTATTCAGAATATTTATTACCTATATCTTTAAATTAAGATTAATCATCTTTTAAAAAAAAAAATAATTGATGCCATCTCCTTTACTATAAAAGGAAAGAGTAAAGATGAAAATTAGAAATTCCAAAGAAACAATCCAATCTCACGAATATTAAAACGGATGTTTGCTTTATTTTGCATATATTATCGTCATAATACGTTGGGTTGTTTTAATCTTTCTACATGAACAAAATTCCATGACCTATTAGGACTTTCAATCTCTCAAGTTTATCGTATTACGAGAAATAAGAACTAAAACTTTTTTTCATATACTTGCTTGGAAAATTTCTAAAAACTTTAATTGCTTATACAAATGATACTAATTACCTATGTACAGATGAAAAACTCTTTTTCGTGAAATAAACGGTGTTTTTTATGGTGATTTGGATGTTTAATAATGAAAATTCTATAACATCTTCTATAATTTCTAAAATTCTATAATTTCATCACAAATCGCAGTCTCTTTTTTAGAATTTGATTTATCAATTAACGTGCAAGAAAGCATTATTGATATAAGTTCGAAAATATATTCATTTAATTAATAAATTGGTCTACTAAAACTAACAGTTGGGCTGAAATGTTCGTAGGCTGACACATAGATAGCGCTACTAGTATTAAATCCATATGATTTTTAGTTAGCCTAGCCTTCAAAAGACACGTGTATAAATTTGACAGCTGTTGCACTATTAGTATGTGGGTTATAGCCTTTTTAGTGAATTTATAACATTTTTAGTGTTCATCACGTGCAGTCCACTCGGCTGACTGTCAATTGGGCTCCGGTGTGAAATGATGGAGCCATGTTTCATCCAGTGTCCCATATCGACGCAAAAATTCGTTTTTATTACGTTTGAACAGCTCCAAACACTGCTTAGAATCATCCATTCGTTGTTGTTTTGGGTCGATTGTGAGCTCGCGCGGCACCCACTTTGAACAGAGCTTTCGCATATCCAAATATTCATTCACGATATGTCCAACACGTTCCTTTGATATCTTTAGGATCTCAGCTATCTCAATCCACTTCACTTTACGGTTATCAGAAATTAGTTTGTGGACTTTTTTGATATTTTCGTCGGTAACAGCCACTTTGGGGCGTGCATCGTCCTCGGTGCTCATTTCGCCTCGTTTAAATTTAGCAAACCACTTCTCTTCGGTTGATTTTCCTGGTGCAAAGTCCGAATAATGGTTATCAAGCCAAGCCTTAGCTTCAATAGTATTTTTTTTTTTTCGCCAAAAAGCAATGCTTTAATTAACACACGAAATTCCTTTTTATCCATTTTTTCAAACTAACAAAAGTTGTTTCACTAAAAATGCTATAACTCACATACTAATAGTACAACAGCTGTCAAATTTATACGCGTGTCTTTTGAAGGTTAGGGCCAACTAAAAATCATATGGATTTAATACTAGTAGAGCCATCTATGTGTCAGCTTACGATCTTTTCCACCCACCTGTTACCATCATGGATAAATGAATCGAGAAAAAGTTCACTCCGGAAAAAGATCTTTCGGTGGAAACCATGAACTCTTTTGTAAGGACTAAAAAGACTTTGTAAGGATATTTTTATATTTTAAAATATAAAAAATGACGAGTATAGATTAATAATATAATAGCGATCCATTAATTATTGATTAAAGAAATGTAATTTGCACATGTGTTACATGAACATTAAATGGATGGATTGTATAAAATACTTTAATCACTACCGAATACTAAATGCAACAGCAGTTGAATGAAATTTTAACACATTTAATGTTCCCTTTTCCTTACCTAAGAATCATCAGATTTGACGTTTACTAAAACTATTGTCCATTCTCTTCGGGATGTTTAGAAAATGTGACATTGTTCACGAGTTGATTTGTTTCTCTGAAAAGTTTTTGACATGCATCCGTTTAGTAAAGGATTTGGTTCATGCGAACTGCAGTTCCTATCAAAGGTCGTATAACAAATAAAATTTTCGCATACAAACAAAACGTATATCAAGATGGACATATAACGAGATACCACTGTACATTATTTCGTCCAGTCTATAGGATATCGGAATCCACTTTAAACGGCTCGGAATCCACTTTTTAAACCGTAGATCCAGGTCTAATAGGATCGTAGAGCGCTGCTGGGGCATTGTGACTCAGCGTCCGTGGCTTATCTTCAAATTACGCGCCCCCTGGGTAGTGCAAAGTGAGTGTAACATCGGTGCAGCCCTTATGGCATAAAAAAGATCACGGTCTATTTGCCAGCTGCATTAGAAAAAAATTATTTATTTATATATTTTTGATGGACCTTTTTTTTTTATATTCTGCTTAAAATAATATTTAAAAAAATAGCTATAAAAGAATGTAATATAAAAAAACAGAGTTTTGAATAACTAAATATCGGTTGCAATGAATCTCCAAAAATACTCGCAACACATGTTCTTCAATGATGAGAAGGATTTCAGAAGAAGGTGGGATTCGTTTTTTAAGGCAGCATTTCTATTAAAAACTAGAATGGTTAAAATTACTCTTTTTCATAAAATAAAATTTGACGAGATAAAATCTTTGTTGAACTTTTCTTTCTTTCTAATGCAGCTGTCAAACACTTAGACAGCTTGGTCTTGGATGCCTTAAGGCAAGGTGCTGCACAGACGTCACTCACTTTGCATTACCCAGGGAGCGCGTGTCACTTGAAGATAAGCCACGGACGCGGAGTCACAATGCCCCCGCAACGCTCTACGATCCTATTAGACCTGGATCTACGGTTTAAAGTGGATTCCGAACCCCTAGAAACATCCATGGCACCGCCGGGGACTCGAACGCGAAACCTGAAGTTCTAGAATATAAGGACACAAAGCGTCTGACAGGGTCATTGAGCCAAATCGCGTGCCTCAGCCAAAACCAAGCAGATGAATAGGCAGATGAATGAATTCGTTTTTATTCATCTGCCAAGGGTGGCAGATAAATAAAAACGAAATTTGCAGCAGAAAATCCGCATGGTGTGTGAAAAGGTTTTCAAAAATATATAACACTATTTTGTTCGCCACATAAAATAAAAATAAAGCTCATCTGAACCTGATGAAGCGCTGTTCGATTTACTGAGACAGGTATTGCTCATTTTTTTACAATTGAGTCATTGAAAAATCACTGCATAAATATTTAGGATAATAACTTCTCGTATTTTCTGACGCGGAGGTGTTTCGATTCTCTTTCCCGGTCATGCGTCTTTCTGGGACGTTTGTGTGTCAGGGAAGAATAACACGGGAGATTCCTGAATCAAATATGCAAATGTACTTTACCAGGTGTCTATTTATTTATTTTAATTTTTTTTTTTTTAAAGAGAATGCATTTTTATGCAGATTAAGTTCATGAAAAAAATGCGATAGATCGTTTATGTAAGACTCTAATAGAACGTTGGCTCATTACTGAACAACTTTTACATGGATTTGTAAGAAAAAATTACCTATTTTACAAAATTGTAAACTCAGTTTTAAAAATAAATTTTTTATTTTGTATTACCGTTGCCTTGAAATGCACTTTTTTATTTATTTATTTTCTTTGAGGCCTGTTTAACAGCCCGACTCTTCGAAGATGGGCAGCCAAACCTAAAATAAATATTTATAAAAACCCTTAAAAGCAAAAGAAATTAGTCATAATATCCTAAGTATATATTTGCCAAGCAATACATACCTTTTAAAATATTATAAATTCTACTCGTTAGATGATTAGATCCAGATCAAAAACACATCTAGAAACGTATTGCGATAACATGGAGCAGCCAGTATAATCCTCTCTTCAGAGACGGTAAAGTTGAAAGACATCAGAAGAAAACAATTAGGCAACGTATCTTGTTTTGCCATAACACGTATCAATGTGCACAGCTGCAGCTACAGAAGAGGTTCCAATTCTCTGGCAAAATTTGTTGACTTTCAGAATCGAGGAGACCCGATTGCGAATGTGACAACGTGTGTAAAACACATCGTATCAACAGTCAGGCTGCCTGGTGGGAGGAATTTGAATTTTCTCCCATACGACAAGCAAATACCACGGATCATTTGCCCTTAAAGGCCCTTCCGGAAAGCAGTGCCCTCTGATGACCCTCATCACTCGTCCATGGGCTTAACATCAGAACCACCGATGTTCAATAGTTTTTCTTCTAAAGCAGTTGGCAAACACTTAGACATGGACGTCTTGTATACCTTAACGCAAGCGCTGCACAGACGTTACTCGCTTTGCATTACCCAGGGGGCGTGCAACTTGAAGATAAGCCACGGACGCGGAGTAACAATGCCCCGCAACGCTCTACGATCCTATTAGACCGCGACTTACGGTTTAAAGTGGATTCCGAACCACTACAGACATTCATGGCAACACCGGGACTCGAACCCAAAACCTGTGGTACCGAGCGCCAGCCACTCGGCCATTCAGGCCCCCGATGTTCAATATAAGATGCTTTTTTTCAATCAAATATTAGGATCTTTCCATACTTTTTAGATATCAGAGAGTTTTTGCATACCGTATTTTGGACGTCCGTTAGCTTTTTCTCTCCTAGCGCGCATGCTCATAGGAAATTGCATAGAAACTTCCTATTTTAATAGGATTGATGCATGCATACTGTTTTTGAACAAAGCTTATTTTATGGCTGTTTTTGAACGTAAGCTTATTTTAATAATTCCCCCGTCAATTATCCACTGATCCAGATATTCGATTATTCGGTCAAGATCCATGTAATTAAGAGTTCTACTGTGTTATTATTATTATTTTTATTTATTTTTGATAATTTCGAGACATTGTTTTGCGCTCCGGACTAAAAGATGATAGGGAATCGCTCAAAACATTTCTGTTGGTATAAATGCGGAGATATTCGGAGTGTGTATAAATTAGATTTTTTTATACCAACTCTTGACTTTTTCTGTCGTTTCATGTACTATGATCTCTACTGATGGATTTAGAAGAACGTGTGAAATAAATCCAATCACTTTTATTGAACTTATCTGTCTATAAAAACTGTTTTTGTAAAACGAAATATGTCTTATTATAAGCTTTAAGATTCAATTCGCTTGCTGAAAAATATTCCTCCTATAAAAATAACAGTATTAAATGAACGTATACCAAATTATTATAAAATACCTTAATATAAGCAAAGAAAGTGTACATTTTAAACATAAAATGCTCGCTTTTGTACTGCATTGAATCTTTTTTTTTTTTTTTTTTTTTTTTTTTCTTAATAATTGTTGCAATAACTTCTATAAAATCTTCTTTCATGATGCGTCCAAGATAGCTTGTTTTTTTAAAGCTTCAGTGAGAAAAGTCTCTCGACACTTACTGGGTTATTATTTTTTTTTTTTTTTTTTCCAATGGCATATTATGAACAATTACAGCAATGAAAAAGAACAACGAAAAAAAATAAAAGAACAGAGAATACAACAAAGCATGCTGAAACAGAGTTCATTCATCTAACATATCCCACTATCGCTCGGCGAGAAAAGTCTTGCTCAGAGCAGGAGAGTGAAGTAGATGCGTGGAGTCCATGGCCTCTCCATAGCTGCATGTCGGGAATTTGGGTCTGTAAAGATGGTTTCGCAGGCAGTAGGTTGTCAAATAAGCCTCCATAATAGTAAAGACATCAATATCCCTTCCACACAGAGTCAGTAAACACTCTGGTGACTGGATTGAAACAGTCCACCGGCATTCCGCTGTAGCACTCGAAGCGAGGGGAGGAAGTCATAGTGCCAAGTTGCAGATATTTGAGCCACTAAAAAAGTGTTACCAGGTGAACCACGGGGAGGTAGATCTACTGCGCACCCACTGGGTTATCTTGTAGAGCCAAAACCGCCTTTGCTTCAGGTTGTATTATTGAAAGACCACATTGCATGACCTCCCTAGCATTTAACTATAACATGAATTCCTAGATTTTTAGAAAATAAAAATTATTTTTAATAAAGAGTCGGATTTTTATACCAACTCCTAAAATTCTCTCCAGACTCCACAATGACGGCATGAAAGAAATGCACGCATCTTCCCCTGCACTTCAAAAATGATTCGTTCAGGGCAGGGGTCTCCAACTTTCCAGCCTTACGGCCATACTGTTTACTCAGTAAGTACCAAGGACCAAAACCGTTTTAATTTTTCTGCCATTATCTATAATTTCTAGACCAGTCGCCGAGTACGCGCTCTGAGCAAACATATATTTGCTAACTACAAACTATTGTCTGTGAAAAACCACAATTACACAAATCTCATTAGTATTTTTTTTACAAGTTGATACCTTGCGGTTTCATTCGCATTAATTTAGCTTCTCCGTTCTTGAGGGATTTTCAGGATAAAAATCATATGTTCGATTCAGGATATATACACTCAAGAGCCAAAACATTATGACCACCCCTACATTTTGCAATGAACTCGCCTGGATGACGTGGAAGGCACGTGATCAAGTGGAAGTGGTATTTAACTGCTGCTGGAGAGTCTAAAGAATCATTCTTTCACATACTTCTGTATGTGATGGGAAAGGCTGTGGGCCAACTCGTTATTGACAGGTGGTAATAATGTTTTGGCTCTTGAGTGTACATCCCAAGCATCGATATACATACATATGCGATGCTCTTTACCCCAACATAACTACCGAGGGTAACCGCGGGATGTTCACTAGTTTATAATGTTAGCGGATTCATTTCACTTACTTGTTAGTTGTTATGCTTAAGTTAAATTTTCTGCGTATTATGCTTGTCATTAAGCTTTACCTAGCAAGTCAATAAAACAGAGTTATTATCATTCTGTGTTTTTCATCCAACTTATTACAGCCACAATAAGCTATTCTCTGTCGCGGGCCGGATGGATGACACTGGCGGGCCGTAGTTTGGAGACCCCTGGTTCAGGGCGTTCAATACGAAACAGAAGAACCGATGCAAACCGAAAGTGCTCGTGAAAAAACCGCAGCTGGACTTCCCACAGTCGTTGTCAGAGAGCATAACTCAAAAGGAAGCGTTTCCTGTTAGCGCGCTTCTTGCTATTCCATCCACGCGGCCGTCGAAGGTCATAATTCACAACCATCACCTAGACGTTCCACTTTTCTTTTTTTCTTAGTGTTTTTTTTTTTTTTTTTTTAATTATTACTTTTATGCCTTTAAGTGTTTTTTGATACACTGTAGTGGCACGTAAATATGGCATCCATTCGTTTTATAACAGTGAATATCGATTTCAAATTGTTTTTTATGTTTAAAAGTAGAATCATAAAACTGCTGACCTGCCGTTTAAAATTAGATAACGGAGGTTCAGAGGCTTAAGTGAACGCGTTTTTTACAGGCAGCAAAATGCACCATCCATTCTCGTTAAGGAAACTAGCTCTTTTTTCTTTCCTTTCTCTCTTTTTAACATTTTAACTATTGTTAAGTAGAATGGACGACTGGCAATAGCATTTTTTATTCTTCGCATTTAATGTTGCACCAATTTTCAAAATGTGTGAGATGATAACACTATAACAAGTAAAATAATTTGTATCCAACTTCGTGGCAGTTTTAAAACTGCTTTTCAATTATTCAGACAGCCATTGATTTTTTTTTTTTTTTTTTTTTTCATTTTTCATTTTTTTTTTTTTTTTTTTGTGTGTGTGTGTGTGTGAACAATCTCGCTGATATTTCTTTCCTAAAATTTCTTTACTTTTTATGTTTTCCAAATGATTATATTTTTATTTCATTTATGTTTTTTTTTTTTTAAATAATGAAAGGAGAATGATATTTTATAAAAAGGGATAAAAAAACATTTTATAAAAATATTCATGAATTCGGAATGCGCACAAAACCATTTTTAAATGAGAAATATTTTTTCAATTCCTTCTATTAGCTCACACTCTCCCTATATATATCTTGTTCAAATTTTCAATCGTTCATAAAATACTTTTTTTTTTTTTATTCATCCACTCGAGTTCACATACATTTTTTTTGTGAACTTGTAGTGGATGACACTGGGATGTTAATACAGTTTTTTTCAAATATTAATTCAGTAATTAAATTTACTGAATTAATTTTAGTTTTTATTAGATTTAAATTGCAAAAACCTACCAATAGATGGCGCCAGATAAGCTTAAAAAATGAATGAAAATTATTTATAAAGGACTTTCTGAAAAAAAGTAAGAATTGATTTTTAAAAAAATGTTTTTATATTACTTGTTTCATGGCCATTTATGAACTCCATAAACTCATATTTTCATAAATTATTGTTATAAAAGTGATTATTTAAAATTGAACATTTTTTAAAGTAATTGTAGCAAATGTAAAGGATTCAAACTAAAGTCTTGAAAGCAATTAAAATAGATAAAAAATTAGCCATTTTTACTTAGTTCTCTTTAATAATTGGTAACATCTCCTCGATCTACTCCTTTTTGTATCTGGCAACAACTCCTGCAGTGCATCAGTATTGTCATTTACACTGACCGAACTTCCTCAGTCATGGCCAAAGATTGTCCATTTGTGGGTTGAATGTCATACCTTTCCTTTTTTGTCATTTCTTTTATGTTTGTTCATACGTAACTAAAGAATATAAGACATAATCGTTACATGACTTTATCAACACTATTTCCCCCTTTCACAAGCATTCATTCTGATTGAAAACCATTTTACTAAGCTATTTAAATCATTTAAAATCAATTTTTTAGCTATTTTCTAGAAATATTTTTTAACACAATGCTTTCATCTTTTGGGAGTGTTCCCCTAGGTGGTAGGCAAAGTTTAGGAGACCGCGCGAAACTAGAGGGCACAAAATAAATAAATAACTCCCAACCCAGCAAAAAATATATTTCGTTTACTTGAATGTAGAAAATAAAGGAGCAATAAAATCAAATACAACAGGAAGTAACAGCCCATCGTCTAGTTTAGTTCGATCGTCATTTTGTATAAAATTCCGTCCAAAGATCTTTATTTATCCTTAAGCTATTGATTTATTAAATAGTTCATACCTTTATATATATATATATATATATATATATATATATATATATATATATATATTTTTTTTTTTTTTTTTTTTTTTTTTTTTGAGAATTAAAAATCGGATGGATATATTCTTATAATAATGTGCTAATAATAATGCTTATATTATTAGCACATTAAAACCGAAATTCCGTAAATCATCATTTTCATTTAATACCGAATGCAGAAACTGTACTGAATAAAACAATACATATGTATTACAATATGCACATTAATACACGCATATAAGTACGTTACATTATATGTGTGTGTGTGTGTGTGTGTGTGTGTGTGTGTGTGTGTGTGTGTGTGTGTGTGTGTGTGTGTGTGTGTGTGTGTGTGTGTGTGTGTGTGTGTGTGTGTGTGTGTGTGTGTGTGTGTGTGTGTGTGTGTGTGTGTGTGTGTGTGTGTGTGTGTGTGTGTGTGTGTGTGTGTGTGTGTGTGTGTGTGTGTGTGTGTACACTAATAAACATTGTATCTGAATACAGTATTATATGTATTGATATATCGATTTACTAAATTATATAGCATAATATATAGATGAAACTATAACAGAATGAAAAATTATATTTACTAGTATGCTATACATATTAAATCATTGTTTTTTAATACATTCATCATATATGATGAATGAATGATGACATATTACAATCTTTAATATCCTGCAATGCTAAATGTAAAATGTCGTTGATCCATTACGTTACAAAAAAATGTTTAGGTTTCATTAAATAATATCAGTAATTCTACTGTTAACATAAAGCAGTTTTTAGCTATTCAGCAGAATTCCTTTTCAGAATTCCTTAAGCAGGTTTAAAGAATAGCCTTTTCATACAAGCATAATTGTAGACTCTTAAAATGCAACACTAATAATCATAAACAATGTAATCTCTTTTTTTTTTTTTTTTTTCTTTTTTTACTTTTCCTGGACAAAAAAATGCGCATACTATTATGATTTGCATAAATGATTTTAAATATTAGCATTTTTAATTACATTATTTTCTCTTATTATTGTTATTTATTTTCGGGGGGTTTTTCCCGTGTGGTAATGTTAAATCCTTCCAGACATTTTTAGTCTACTAAATATGTTTAAAAGTGAAAAACTGCAAATAATTAAATCTTGGAACACACTGAATGTGACCAGACACCCCCGTTTTCCCCAAAAAATAGTTTCAAAACATCCCGTTTTTTCAGAAAAAGAGCAAACCACGATTACATTTTTTAAAAAAAATTTGCTAAAAATCAAAAATTTTAACTGTAGCGGAGAACTACAGCGTACGGGCATGCGCAACAAGTCTCACATCTATGTAAGTCGGTCAGAAGAGGCATTGTTGGCACTTTAGGTCTAATCATTTTTCCATATAATGATAGAATATATATATTTTATGTCTGCACGGGAGGGCCTGAATGGCCGAGTGGCTAGCGCTCTGGCGCTCGGTACCACAGGTTTCGGGTTCGAGTTCCTGGCGGTGCCATGGATGTCTGTAGTGGTTCGAATCCACTTTAAACCGTAGGTCCCGGTCGAATATGATCGTAGAGCGTTGCGGGGGTATTGTGACTCCGCGTCCGTGGCTTATCTTCAATATGACACGCTCCCTGGGTAAGCATGCAAAGTGAGTAACGTCTGTGCAGCGCTTCATGTCTTAAGGCATCCAAGACCAAGCTGCCCAAGTGCTTGCCAGCTGCATTAGAAAGAAAGAAAAATATCTGCACCGCACGAATTCATATCTTCAAATGTTCTTTTTCTCTTATAAATAAATTGAACGAACAGAAAAATTACGCAGTTAAAATCTCATTTCTTAAGCAATGTTGATTAACAAATTTTTTTTTATGTGGTTATGTGGTTATTTTTTTTATGTGTTAATTTTTTTTTAAATCCTAAAAAAAAATCTTAATTTTATTTTTTCAGCCTACGTGACCACATAAATAATTCATAAAATTCCTCACATAAATTATTAAATGACATTTCACCGAAAATTATCAAATTATTTTCAAATGTAATTATTCGCTACTAAGACAGAAGAAAGTATTTATTTTCCCGCATTCCTTCCAACTTATTTACTTATAAATAAAAGCTATGAAGAATTATGTTTTTTGGAATGGCCTATATCCAAAATGTCCTGTTTTAAGGGGAATTACTGATCCTATTATTTATTATTGAATGTTCGTCGTAAATTTGTGTTTAATTTTATGAAATTAAATATCTACCTCCCTTAAATTTAAGTTCTTCTTACGCTATTCTTTCTATAGAGGGAAATAGTTGAATTTTTTGATTGTCCGTTATTTTTTTCTCCCTATCGCGCATGCTCATAGGAAACATTATTACAGACACGCATGCGCAATTTCCTATGAGCATGCGCGATAGGGAGAAAAAATAACGGACGTCCGGGAAAAATACGGTACGCGAAAACTCTAATAGTTGGATTTTTTTCTCTATATAATTAAATCAGTTGTATTATTTGGATTTCTCGGAACTTTCGCGTAAATATTTTAGTAGCATATTCTCTGAAAACTGCTTTCTTCACACCGGGTTTCCAACGTGTTTTTTCTTTTTTTTCTTTCTAGAAGCAACACTCCGCGCTCAACATATTTTATGGTATGTCTCCGAGACGAATGAGCACTTTAGCCCCACAAATTGCACAGTTCAAGGCTCACGGGAAAGGAAGGGCCCCGCGAAAATAAATTTTTTGTTTTTATCTCTAGTTGCAAAACGAAAACAAACAAACAAACAAACAAAAAATATATTTCCTTTTCTTTTTTAGTCAGGTTATGTTTATTCAGTACCTTTCAAACACGAAACTCTAAAAATAGGATTACAAATTGTATAACTTAAGAAATGTGCGTGGTGAATGGTGACTCTTTTTTTTTTTTTTTTTTTTAACTATCGCAAGTTTGTTAAAAGTTATGTTGGTACCAGTTGCCACTACTAGGTCATTTGTTACTTACCTAAAACCATTAAAAAAAAAAAAAAAAAAAAATGAAGAAATTGGAACCAGCAGTAGACGAACTGCAATTAAAAGCAAACTACTTGTTTATTGCTTCAGTAGAATCTAATGATTGCATTGTAGAGAAGACCTTTTTTGTTTTCCCCCAATATAATATTTTTATGTCGAAATAGTGTTGCGAAAAAAAGAGGAAATCGTTGTTATTCCATGACTATTCACACATTGAGAACTCAATCACGAACATCTCTGCAACATTAACTTGACCTCACAATCCGAAATATAAATCATAGAGAGAGAGAAACGCTTGTTGAAATATTAAATCCATCGAGAACTGCTCGTGATGTCACAGAGAATCGAAAAATGAAAGTCACTGAAGTTCTCGCGAATGTTTTAGTGAAAAATAATCAAAACTCGAGTTATCATCCTGATATCTTTTACAATGCATATTTCGAAATTACTAATTGTTAACATTTAGATTTATCCTGGGGCCTGAATGGCCGAGTAGCTAGAGCTCGGTACCACAGGTTTCGGGTCTCGAGTCCCGGCGGTGCCATGGATGTTTGTAGTGGTTCCGCATCCACTTTAAAACCGTAGATCCCGGTCTAATAGGATCGTAGAGCGTTGCGGGGGCATTGTGACTCCGC
>BPLR01015002.1:0-30784 GCA_021605095.1 Caerostris extrusa | reverse complement strand
GCGTCAAATGCTTCCTCTCCCACTCGTGATTTAGCTAAATATTTTCATCTGTAAAACATCATACATCTCCCCCGACCTCGATTTTCTTACTTCAAAATGAAGAAATCTTGTGACTAAAAACCCACATCCCAACATGCGCTGGAAAATAAAGAGCAATGTGAAAAAGATGGGACATGAGAATAAGTTGAGTTAGTTTTAACTTTTATTAGTTCTATTGAAGTGCTATTGAAATTACTTGAGTCATGAACAGATTGAAGAGATCCCCACGTGGACACTTAAGCGAAGTATTGAAGAAAAAGAACATGTAACATGGGCATGCATCAGCTGTCAGCTGAGCTGGCACTAACAGGGCGATCAATGCCACCTTTATGCATTTTAAAGAAAATGGTGTGCTATTGGTCAATACCACAGCTTGAGACAATTGAAAAAGTATTGAAATGAGTTAAAGCAGGTTAGTGGTGTGGCTTTTTCGATTTGTCGGGCACGCATTTATCAGACTTTGTTGCCTTTTTTCAATAACAAGTTTGCTATAGAAATGTCTTTTGGCCAGGTTGTGGATAAGATACTCATTTTTAGCTGAATAATGTACTTTGCTTCCTCATATTTTCAGCTTTTCTAGCCAAAAAGAGTTATTTCAGATTCTTTACTAAACAATTGTTTTTAATCAATAATTTAAACTGTTATAATTAATGAATAGAAGAAAAGCTGCTTTTGTTGGCCTGAGGCGCCTATATGAATGGCAGTGCTGGATGTCATAGGTTGCTGCCATTAGAACAACAAGTACTAACTAACTATAGGTATATCATGGTACCTAGTAAAATTCGATCAGCAATAGCCCTCAACGAAGAGGGCTTTAAGGCTTTCAATATCAGTAGGTACTTGTCACTTCAGAACAGTTTTTTCTTCATTATACTTTATAAAGAATGTTCTTGATTCGTGTATTTCTTGAGGCTCAAATGAATAACTTAACAGAAACAGCATCTTGGCCTGGGCTTATTACATCAATATGCTCCTGTCAGATGGAGTGTTGGTGTGCCACAAAGAAAAAGATTCCAGTCCAGGGCTGGCTGGCTGAGGACCAAGCCTGGGCTCAGCCTGGTTCTCTGCCTGATCAAGTCACCCAAAAACATCAAACTGGAGGCCAAGATACTCAGACATTTTTTACAAGTGAATCCGAAACAATGCTTAATTAGAGATTAATCATAATGATACATTTGGTCAATACGAATCTGTTTGATTTAAAAATCAAAACAAAGATTCATTATTGTTAAAAAAAAGCGAGAAGGTGTATTTGAGAAATTTTAGAATAACAGATTGAAGTTGGAAAGTTAAATTCAGAAAGAATTCTATGGTTACCTACATTCTTTGAATTTCGAATAATATTTTCTTTATCTAATTAAAAAACATTGTTTTTAATAATTCTTTTCCAGTGCTAGATAGTTCACTTATTA
The DNA here is from genome assembly GCA_021605095.1 of Caerostris extrusa. NCBI lineage: Eukaryota > Metazoa > Arthropoda > Arachnida > Araneae > Araneidae > Caerostris > Caerostris extrusa. The sequence continues at coordinate 29,333 of BPLR01015002.1, read as the reverse complement.
AAAAATAATCTAGTATCGTTTTTTTAGAAGGCTTATCCCCTGATGGCCAGTTTAAACATCATTTCTGGTTGATGGTCACTATGAAATGCTAAAGCAAAAAGCGGTGCTATCGAACCCTGTGAGCTATACTGCTTTGTTGACCCTGTTTAGTTCCATTTTTTCCTCCATCAGCAAAACAAACACAAAGCAATCTCAAGAGGAATGTAAACTGTGTGAAGAAGTGCCCTTTTGATACAAAACCCAGAAGATATGAACCTTGGGTCCTCCGCAAACAAGACCGTAAAAGAATAGCCACTCAAAAAGTAAGGTTGGATGACCGAGAATATACTTTTTTTTTTTTTTTTTATTCAACACCTCAAACATAATCAAATATTGAATTTTTGACACGCGCATCAATAAAAAAAGTATCCATCTTCTATTAGAACATAAATCGATATTCTTTAATAGCTATACCTAAAATTGTTAGATGAAGTATATTTAGTTTAATCACATATTAAAGCTATTCATTTTTATCAATATTTGTTAATATATACGTTTGATTCTAATTTTCAAAAACTATTTACAATTAAAAGAACTTATTCTTTTTAACATAAGGGAAATATATATAATGAAAAATTGCTTTTTTACAACGTTGTTTGCAAGTTAAATATATTACGAACAGTCCTGACGTAGAGAGTCCTCTCATACGAAAATAGCCACATAACCATCTCGTTTTTAGAATGAGGGGCTACAGTACTAGCCACCAAAGGATTCGAACTTTTACCCTTTTTCACTCTAGGCCATGAGTAATATGCATTAGACTCCTTTACCACTATAGCCACTAGTTGAGTTGTTATACTTAATTACTTGTGTTCCTACAAGTATTTAAGTATAAAGCACAAGCATGCCTATCTATAAAATGAGCCACAGATCTATTGGTATTAGCACTATACATTCTTACTTAAATTCATACTTATTGCTATAGGAAACACCGATAGGGTCTAATTAAAAATATACATATAGGTTCAACTATAAAGGCAACACTTGTTTTCTATTCATTAATTGTAACAATTTTAAATTATTGATTAAAATTAGTGTTTAAATTGCTATTAAAATAATAAAAGAATCGTAAACAATTTTTTTAATATAATGTAAAGAACTTGTAAACTCATATCATGAATCACGAAATAAATTTAATAAATCAAGTAGTAATGTAACTATTTTGAGAACAAGTAGAGTTATTCTAGAAAATATGAAAAATTTACTTCGTTTGAAAGTAATAAATGAGAATAAAATATAATTTTACATTGTGATTTTAATACCATTACTCCAGCTAAAATGAGAATATGTTTGAATAATCCTTGAATTTATAATAAAAGACAAATGCAGTCTAAATGTAAAATAAAAAGGTGAGAAACAAATAAAATAAATAATAGACATTTGAAAAAAATTAACAAAAGTCTGATAAATAAAGATATTTTATTGAATAGATATTCAAGAAAAATTTACTGCTAACAATTTTTTTTTACATGCTGAAATGAAGCTATTTTAATGACGAAAATACTTTTTTTCAAATTATTGAAGTGTAAGTCATCCGTACCAGTCTCAGAAACTATTGAATATTTAAAATATTGATAATAATAAAAAAAAAAAAAAGCACCACCCTTTAGCTGAGTTTTCTTTTTCTTAAGAGTCATAAAAAAATACTCTTTTTAATATTAAATAAGAAAATGCTTTCATATTAAGTAAACTAAAAATTTTTTATTTGTAATGTTAACTACATTTTTAACAAGACATATAAAAGAGCATACACGACTGTGTTAGTGCATTTATTATTTTTTTTTTCAAAAAAGTATTCAACTGTTTTTTTTTTTTTTTTTTTTACTGATGAAAGAAAAAGCGCCATTGTTACTCTTTGTATAGATTTGCAAAGAAGCTACATCTCCTGAAAGTGTTTTTTTCATCGAAAAATGCTTGATTTAATTTTTCTTCTTTCGCCAATTTTTCAACAAAAAAGCAATAGAAACTAAGTGTCTTGAAATTAAATATTGATCCAGAACTTTTTCTTTACATTCTAGGTTTTTATCTCTTTTCTTTGGTTTAAATTTATCTGTTTTTAAAATCTGACTGTAAGCTTAAAGCCAATATTATTAGAAGGAATTTCTTAACATGACAATAGTAACAATAAAAATCAATTTCCATTAAAGATAAGACTAATGCCAAGTTACCTTTTGTATGTTCTAAATGAATAAAACAATAAAAAAGAAAAGTTTCCGAAAGAGATTAGCTTCCTTAATTCCAAAATATGTTCCTGAAATAATTTTTTTTAAAAATTGTCAAACTTCCTGTTTTTGTTTAAAATCTCTTTTTTTTATGACTCTAAGGATTTTTGATGTAGCAATTTCATATTAATATTTTTACTGCATTTGAGAAAATGTAATAAACAAACTTGTTCAGATTTTCAATATTTACAACTTTTATTAAATCTTAAACTCAAGTCTGCAAATAAAAAGAAGAATTAATGTTAAAAGTTTGTCAATTTTTAGAGTTAGAAATATCACAAAATGTATGTTAACTAATATCTTCTAAAAAATTTTTTTATTATTTTATAAGAAAGATTGTGATAAAATAAATTTCAAATAGTTTTGCTCATATCATTCATAAAATGAATATACAAGTATTATAGAATGGCCTATTGCACTTAAAAGTTCAGGAATAAATATGCTTAGGCTAAGGAAATATATTTTTTATTTCTTATTCATTAATATTTATTAATGATAATATACAAATAATAGAAACGTACTGTATAAAAAATATTTATAATAATTTATTTATAGAATTTCAAATAAGCAGCTTTTCCTTTTTTTTTTCTTCTGGAAGAAGAATGTCCAATGATGGTTAGTCTAATTAGACTTGTGGTCTTATTATGAATGTTTATCTTAACTTGGATGGCTGTCTAATCTTGCTTATTCATGTTTAGGAGCTTTGAAGTATTACTTAAAAGATACTCCTGTTCAATTTTTACATAATGTTAACTAATTTAATTCTGTCACTCATTTCTTTTTCCAACAAGAAAATTTCTCGTTATTTTCATGTATAATTTTCCTTCAAATTTACAAAGCATCATCTGTCAAATAAAACTTCAGTGTTAGTGTCTTAACTTTAATTATTTCTCATTTTCACAGATTAGGTTTAAGATTTGACAGCAAGTTAGAATTTGTCAAACTTGTAAAAGTTATTTGTAACTTGTTCAAATAATATATTATACATGTCCAAGTTATGAAGTTGACTGAAACATTTTATCATTTATATACTTATATCTATGTACACATCTGTATCTATATCTATCTATCTCTCTATATATAGTTATAAATATAAATAATTTTCATAGTACATGCAATAGTTTATCTACCTTCAAGATTATTATTATTTCACCAGAAACTTTATTTAAAATTGTCCATTAACAAGGAGTCGTCATCATATTGTTTTTAAATAAAATATTAACGTTATTAAATTAGAATTTTATGAGAAAATAATGTGACAACTCGTATCCTAAAAGAATGTATAAAAGTATCTTGCTTTTCCAGATACAATGCTGAATTCTTCGAATTTGATATTGATTAATACTATTCAATATCACATCAGTGAGTGATGAAAATAATAAAGTATTTATTTAATATTATTGTTATAGAACCGATAAAGCTACAGAAAGATGTTTTCTATGTCTTTAGAAACGAATGTTGCAAAATATCGAAAACATTCGGATGCACTAAGCGAAACCAGTCTAAGCCAATATCTGTGAAGAAACACGTTTTAAATATTGTTGATTTATTGATTTTTCTTTATCTTGATCATTTCAGTTGAATCATTTCTTTGTGCGCGATACACAATTATTTTGTTGGAAAGTAAAAAGAAACAGTAGTCATGTAATGTTTTATACTATATTGGCTACATTGTATTACACTGATGTAAAAATTAAGCAAATTTTCATATTTTGTCAGTTTTCTCGAAAAATACCACGAGAAAGGTAACACTTAGCTTCCAAATAAAGATGCAAATATCTAGTATTGAATAAGCAAACGTGCATGTGCTTATGGGTAGTACATGCAGAGTGACTGTACATGTACTACACGTCGAACAGGCTTCTAAATTCGAACAGGCGAACGTGTCAATTTCTGCACTTTTCTCACTGAGGAGGAGATTGAGTGAAGGAGATTTGAAGCAGGGAGTTTGCTAAAGTCAGGGAATGCAGTCTGCTAGATACTTATGTACTGTCAATGTCGTATCCAACTTATGGAAACAGTTTAATTACACTGCTCTGTTGTGAAATAACCATGTTAAGGGTATATAAACGCCACAAAGGCCAATGATGATCGATATTTGTCTGTTACATCGAGGTGTTACAGGAGTGCAACAACTTCTCAGCTTTCTCATTACCTTCATATGGGCGCAGGAAAACGCGCTTCAAGGGTTATTGTTTCCATATGGGTACATGAGAATAGTCTATTTTCAAGGAGACCTGTCTTTTACGTTCCACTCAGTCCTGACAACAGGAGAGCTCGTTCAGCATTGTACAAAAAGAACATTCAATTTGAACCAGAAGTGAATCAGAAATCGTTCTCCGTGTCCTGGTTATGAATAACCACTTATTCTCGACGTATATTTATCTAGAAAGAAACCATGACTCACTTCCTGTTCTTTAAACAAGAAAAAGAAAGGTTTGATGGCTGGAGCAGGCGTCATCCTAGTCTGGTGCGCTATAAGGATGAGTTATTGGAGTTCTATGTTCACTTTTTCAGAGGAACTTTTGGTCCTGAATTCATTTTAATTAATGACAACGTCGGTCACATGAAGCTGGCCGACGAATTTCTGGGAAATGAGAACATTCAACTGGATGGATTGACTATTCAGATCACCAGACCTAAATCCTATAGAGCATATATCAAAAACCTTCATTACTAAGGAAGGCAATAAGAAGCAAATAAAGAAGATTTGTAACTCTCTTTCTACAATAAGGAATATACTGCTCCAGTTTGGTTGTCGAGCAACAGCTCTAGCATGGTGGAAAAATTGCCTCGGACGTCTGGCATAGGAAAAGAAGGTGATGAACCAAGAAGAGTCGAGGTCGGAGATAAAAGCTAATGATGACACAGATGAAATGTGCTAATCAGTAGAGTTGATTGGAGAGCCGAGCGAAGAAGAGAAAGTCGTCAGGACCACTGGAAATTCTGGAGAAGGTCAGCAGGACCCAGAGGATTTGAAAGGGATGCTAGAACCTATGAAGGTTGAGCAGAGTGTAGCTGTCTCCCAATTGTTGTTTGTGTTTCATCTTGATTGTTGAATAGTTCTTTGCACTGTAAGTCATCTAATATATTTTTGTTGTTGAATTTGTTCAAGTTGTGTTTTAGAGAAGTTCCCTATATTATACAGAGAAGTTTTCTTATCAGGAGCTTTACTAAGGAGGAAGAAATATGGAGGATAGTAGCAACTCGTTTCTGTCTCCTAGACCTATACAAAGTCTGAAAACAGCATTGCTGGAGGAGTGCGACCGACTGTCCCAGGGGACTTATTAACTGCCTGATTACCAGCAGGAATTCTCGTTGGGAGAGCTATATAATTGCAAGAGGGTACCCTATGTCCTATTAATCAATTTGTTACGTGATAATTTAAGTTCTGTTTTAGATCTTCCAGCTTGGATGAACTTTACACATGATGATGCTTGTGTACCATAATTGCTGGTGCATACCCAATTTCATTACAATCTGTCCAGTAGTTCTGGGGATATTAGAATAAAATTTAACATTTTCTTAATTTTGAATGAATACCAATGTAGAAACTAAAATAGGAAACAATTTAATGCATTGAGGTATTTCATTCTGTAGCTTCTGAATTTCAATAACTAGGCAAATATAGTTTGAGAGAATGAGTGTAAGATAAATAAGAATTTTAGCTACTATTTCCTCTAGTTAATTCGGAAAAAAAAATGTATTTAAAAATTTTTAGAATTTTTACTGACCTTAAATTGTCTGCGCATTTCTTAAAATTTTATTATTGAATGTTTAATAATTCTGTATTATTAAATATTGTTAAAAATACAAGGATACCGATGCGTTCATATTAAATTTTATAAAAACAGTAAAAATTGCGTCCTAATTTTTGTTCTAATTAGCAATTAGAAATTTTTCACAAAGATTCCATATACTATTCAATATGCAATGCACATCACATAGTTTCCTATTAATCCTAATATAACCTGTATATATAATGAATATAGCACACAACTAATTATTTGTTAAATTAACGGTGCTTATAATAAAGGTGAGATATTGAAAATAATTAGAAACATAAAAGAATTAAAAACAAGAATTTATCCAATAATCATGAATAGATTAGTTGAACTCATTATGATTTGAAACTAATTATGTTGACATTAATCCCGTGTTTATTCAAAGCGAAGTGTTTCTTATAAAATATTTTCTTGTTCAAACACCATATCATAAAACAATAAATAGGGGAATTGTATTCATAAAGTTTACGTGAAACTATTGGGATATTTTCTTAAGGTTTATCTTACGAAATGAAACATCCACATCTTTTGTGAATGCTGTTCAACTTCATTATTTTCAATTATAATTGGGTTTTCTAGACAGCTAGACAGGGGCATTTTTATATGAGATTGAACATCTTCACTTTATACCTGTTGGATATAATAAAGTTTACTTCAATTTACTAATAAATAGTGATTGCCACTACATCATTTTTTCTATTTAGCTGCGTTATAACTGGAATTGTTTCTTGGTATTTTAGCTCACTCAATTTTAAAAATATTAAAATAGCTTTTGAAAACTGTTCTGTTAGAAATTTTTTCATGTTATTTAACACACCATATTTGTATCACTGGATTATTAGTTATTTTGTATTTGATTATGATATAGTTCACTGCTAACTTATTTTTATAAATGCAGATTTATCTAATTGCAAAAATTTTCCTTAAAATTATATACTTAGATACATATTTCATTAAATATTATTATTTTTTATACATTATATATCGTGTTTTCATTAACTTAAAATATCTTAGATGTTTCAATTATTTACAGACAGGTGTATATTACAATTTTATATGTTGAGCAGAACATTTTTAGATACATGCTAAGATATCTTTAAAGATTTATCCGAATACTACCATATTCTACAGAAAGCAATGCCTTAAATATTCATTTTATATATGAAGAATTAATTCATAAATAATGTTGAATTAATTTATAAATCTGTATGCATTCTTCTTTTTATAACTATAACCTTCTTATACTTTTGTAAATAGTTAGTAAATAAAAAGTACAAATTTAACTTAAAATATCTTAAATTAAATTTTCAATATAAATAAAAGCTTTTAAAATTTAGTAAATTTCTTGTTTCTTACTAAGAAATTTTTAAATTATTCATAAATAACTCATTTTTAAATATTTAGAAATTTCATGTATCCCTTTAGTAATAAGATTTCACCAAAAACTTTCACACTGTACAGCAGTTTACGTTTCTAGATTATCTTTTTCTGATATTTGAAACTTTACCAGTTTACCAATTTACCAGAAACTTTACCAGTTTATATGAATCTTTACCAATATTTATCTGTACCAACTGTCATGGCTTTTAATAATTACTTGAAAATTTTGTTTGTTGCACATACAATAAGAATTTTTCATTTATATTGTTCAGAATATTTAATTGTTTTGTATTTATGTGTATTAACTTCGTCTATTTTTTTTTCTGCCTTGAGTGCATTTACCATGAGTGCATTTATTTGAGTGCATTTATTTTAATTTTGAGTGCAAAGTAGAAACTCTGCTCACTGTATTATTCAGAAAAGTTTCCATTGTTTTATTTTCTCACAAATTAAAAAATATACTTTTAATATATGTCTTTGTATACTATTTATACTTTGTATGCCTTTATATTTGTATTTATGGAATGTGAATTTACATGAAATGGATTCTCAATATGTAATATGTGAAAAATGATGAAATTTTCATTATATTTCAGATGGAATAAGGAGAGAAATTGACAAAACCCTAAAAGTACATAATGGGGGCTAATCTAGACATCCATGTTCTATGTTTTTGGTCTATTTCCTCATCTATACAGAGAATAAAAGTAAATTATTCATTTTAGGATTCATTTTATCGAAATACTAGTGAAGTTATAAATGTAACTATTTTTTAAATTTGTATAATTTTTATAAAATACTAAAATAAAACTGTAGTATTTAGATAACCAGAGATATATACAATTTACAATTTTCATTTTATAACTTTATTTCTTTCTTTAAAACATATACATTGCTTAGTAGGATGTAAGACACGTACCCACCTGTACGACTGTGCAATTTTTGATGATTATTTTTTTTTTTTTTAAATGTGTTTGAAGACATGTGTATTATTTGTGTTCTAGGGTATAGTAGTTGTGTTCCAGGGTATAGTAGTTGTGTTCCAGGGTAAAGGAAGTATGTTTTAAATGACTTTCTTACAGTTCAAGAGGATTTCTAATTACCTTAATAAAAGTATCAAACATTTATAACAAAAACATACCTTGATAAATACAAACTTCTATACAGAGAGAGGTACCCTCAGAGTTGCATTCATCAGTTGGATCAAGATGGTTAAAGCTGATTTGCCCCTTCCTCTGTAATTATAATAAATATTTTTAATATTCAACAAAGAAATTTTTATATGTAGAAGATTATGATAAATAATTTTCTAATTAGATGAAAAATTAATATTCTATTTAAGTTACAGATAAAAACTGCATTATGTTATTGTAATCTGAAATAGAAAAATTAAAAATATTTTCATTGTTTACGAAATTTGTTATTTGCAAGTTTTATTTTTGTACCAGGAAACCTCCAATAATTTAAAAATAATTTCTTTATATGGGATTCTTCTTAGGTGGTTTCTTGGATTCTCATTTAAAAACTTTATTTTAACACAGCTTAATTCGATTAATTACAGGTTTTATTTAAAACAGCCTAAGTACCTAATTTGGCAAAGCATTTAATGATAATTCAGAAAATCCAAACAAGACATTCCTATTAATTTTGGGATTTGAAATGCGATGTATTTGAATTAGATAGGATTTGACAGAAGATTCGTCCTGATAACAGAAATTTAAATACGTTTTTCATTTTATTTTAAGAAAGACAAACTGTCAGTAAACTTTTTTATCTCAATGTTTTTCTCAGCATTTAAAGATAAAATATTTTTTTTATACATGAAGCATCTTTATGGAAGAATTTTTAATACTTATAGCTACTTTATAATGCATCATTCGCATTCATCACCATCAATCGTATTAAACTTTATCATAATTTATGGAATTATAGATGCAATATTTATACGATTTATATATATATTTTTAAAAAAGTGCATCACCAATTTAATTTAATCAATTTGATAAATTCAATTTACTTAATAAATAATTATCAACTCTGTGTACAAGTAATACCAAATACTCTAGAAATAGTTAATTGTTAAAAAATTAATTTTTCATTCAAAACATCACCATAGCTAAATCATTTCTATAGGGTAACACATTAATAAATGATTTAAGTATAGACAATAAGTATTATTATCGCATATACTTATACTTGTTAAAAATAAGTATATACAATTTTTATGAATGCTTACAAATTCATTTTTATTCACGCTTAATAATATTCAATATATTTAAAACTAAATAATTATTTATCATAAATTTTAATATCTGCTTTTTATTTATTACTGGAAAATATTCCGGAATGATGATCTATAATTGGCAAAATGGAATGATAAGCCTCCATTTAAATGATATATTTTTTACTTCAGTGAATTTAATTGAAACATACCATGTCGATCTACGAAATCTCGATTCTGTCTATCTAATTATAGTTGTTGGATGACAGTCTGCAACGGTATTCTGAAGACAGAACTAATCCGACCACTATTATTAATATTGTTACGTTGTTATTGTTAAACGTCATAGTAGTTTGGAGTACTATAAAACACGATAGCAGGTTGTTCCTGGTACATGCCACAGGCACATTGACAATACGACAATATGCTGATAAGGTGCTACAGACGGCTGCAAAAGGATATTTTCCGGTAGTGACTGCATGCAGCATTTATTAACAAGCTTCGCAGCGTACCCAGTTGCTTCATTGGCTTGCAAAGTGTAGATCTTTCACTGATCGAGTATATCTTTGACGTGATTAGTCATCGGTTGTCAGCTCTGCCTCAACGCTAATAGGGGACGAACTGTGGAAGATGGTTGAGAGCATATGGTTTCAATCCGTCAGGACACTATTCGCATGTAAATTGAATCTGTACCTCATAGGGTTTCTGTTTCCATCGTCGTGAGAAGTGGTCCTACTTATTTACGTGTTAATTCATTGTATCTCACTTTTTCATCACATTTTAGACACTGTTTTATGATACCGCATTTTCTATGTCGGCAGTATATTGGTAACAAAAAAAGTCTTTTATACGTAACTTCTTTTTTAAGCCTTATTTCTTTTTAAATCTTAATACAGATATGTTGAATCTTATTTTTTTTATTAACTATAATAAGATTAATAACTATACCATCAGTTTTCTAAGTAGAAATAAATTATTTTTTAGTTAGATATTACTTTTATGTCAAAAATAAATTAATACTTCCTTTCCTCTTTGCATTATAAACTAATTCCTGATTTGAAGTGTGATAATTTACATAATTTAAATTAATTTGAAGTGTTTTCTAAAGTGATAACTGTTAATGGTTCATATTGGCACGTTTATATTAATATAATTTTTTAAATATTAAACTAATTTGCTCGTTTATAAAAGCTGTAAAATTTTAATTATTTTTTTTCAATCTTGGAAAGTTAATTTCACCCATAATTACCCTTTGGGATATAGTAATCAGAATTTCTATGCATTAACTGTGTTTACCAAACATTTGCTTTTTAATTAAAAAAACAAACAAGTTTAATAGATATGTGAAAAACATATTAACTACAAAAATTTTTGCTTCATTGAACTATATTATTATGTTTTGTCTACATGAGTTAGTGTGCATTCTTTCTTCTTAATAATATTTTTAACAGACATGCAATTAAAGATTTTTGATAAAAGTTTTCAAAATTTATTCTATTACATTTGAGTCATAAAATAATTAAGAATTTTAAACTTACAAAATGTTTAAAATATTTTAAACCTCCCAGGAAAACATAAGCATTAAGTTAATTGCTCCAAGATACCTGACACAATTTATATTTGTTGTTAATTTATTGTTGATCCTGATATTGAGTTATTTTTAATTATCTGAAAAATAATCTTTTAATCCTTTGCCAAAACATAAAATCTTTTTCATTTCGAACAATACTTTATCATAATTTATTCAATTATAGATGCAATATTTATGCAATTTAGATTGATGCATTTTTAAAAAAATACATCGCCTATTTAATTTAATCAATTTGATAAATTCAATTTACTTAATAAATAATTTTCAACTCTGTGTATGACTCATATTGTGTGCAAGTATAATCCTTTAAACAAATAAGTATCTCGAAAATTTATCTTTTTGTAATAAAAGTTGTAAATGTATTTATATTTTTAGTGTTTTACATATCCTTGTATGATAATTTGGAAAATTTAATTTATTTTAAATGAGATTTATTCATATCTAAAACAGAATTAAGATCCTAGACAGACTTAACAAAGCAAGAAAAACATATTTTTTTACATTAATAAACATTTAAAGTGAATATTTAACATTTTGTGATATCTTTAATCCTTTTTAAATATACTTCCTAAATAAAACCATTGTATTTATTTGAATAAAAACCTTATTGTTTAATATTAAAGTAGTATTAAATAATCTTCATTTTAATTTGTGACACTTTGATTTTACTAAAAGTATAAGTAACAATGAAAAATGAATAAAACATTCAATGTTTTGCTTATAAAAACTACTAGATGTTGGTTTAAAAAAAATATCTTTTTTCAAAATTTAAGAATAAGAGAAAAATTTATCAGAAAAAAACAGACGATGCATTGAAATGCATTAAATAAAAGAATAAAAAGAGCAAAGCAAACACCCGTCCCCTCTCATCTAGATTGTAAGAGTTAGATGTCATAAATTTTAATAAAACTTGCTAATACAATAAAAAAATGCTATTCAATTACTCATATCTTTCTTTACCAGAGAAAAAAAAAGTTTTTAAAAACAAAATTAAGGTGCTCCTATTGAATAGCTAAAAATAAAAGAACGCAAAATGCATTAAAATGTTTCATTTATTGTTATTTTTGTTTTTACGCATTGTGTTATTTTCCAATATTTTTACTATCTGAAAACAATATATTTCTCCAAGGAGAATAAATTTCCATGTATGCAATTAAGTAATTCCCAAATCTATTTTAATTTTGTGAAAACATTTATTAAGAAAAGGCTTTTGGAATTCATAGAATTTTTCGAATGGCAGGCCTGAATTTAAAATGATACATTCTATTATTTAATTTCTTTTGTCACAAAACTTTTGTGTGTTAATTAGTCAGAAAATGTGTAACAATGTAAGGAATCTTTATTATGTTGCAGCATCTATTTCAATAAAAAGGATTCCATATTAATTTTTAAAAATATGCTTTTGATTTAAAGACATCAACAGAATAACTTATATCCTTATTAAAGCACTAAAATATACCAGATTTAAAAAATATTATCAAAAAGATTTTGTATGTTAATTAGCCAGACAATTTTTTAACAATATAAGACATCTGTATTATGCTACAGCATCGGCTTCAATAAAAGGATTCCCTATTATTGTTTAAATATATACTTTTAATTTAAAGATATCAATATACTGACTTATATCTTTATTAATCCACTAAAAAATATACCAGATTTAATAAATATAATTTTTAATTATACAGAAAATAATTTTCTTTTGGAAAAATAATTAAATTGGAGAGAATTTAATCAAGGTATAGAAAAAGTATCCTCCATCTCTATAAGAGTGATGTATATATTTTATGTTTCTATTTTTATGTATTTTTTTGTATTCATCTATTGCTACATTTCTAAATTTTAATTTCGAAGCTAGTTTATTTATTACAATTATAAAAACCCCAAATTCAATGAAATTTCCTTATAAAACTATTTGCTTACAAGATGTTTATTTGATTAATTAAGTCGAATTATTTAAGAATAAATTCTTCAAATAATTTTTTTAAGATTTGGTATTGTTGCTTTACACTGGCCTTTATTCCTATTGCATATTTAAAATTATTTTAAATATATTGTGTATGCAATTTTATTTTCTCTTTTAAATAATTTGTTGGCATTTTTTATGCTGTAATAAATATTTATATGAATATTTGCACATATTGTTTAGAGGACACTACACTACAACTGCTGATTACTGAAATTTTCCTACAAGAAATTAATTTATTTCCGGAAAGATGCATTCCTTGCATATAATATCTGCTTTAATAGAGAGTTTTATTTCAAATTCAAATAATAAAAGACTATAATCCCCATTAGAAATCTCTTAATTATTTTCTTAAATGACATTCAGATTTAAAACAAATTAAACCAAAATGATAATTATGCAATCATTAACAGAATATGAATCATTGTAACCTGGTTTCAGAACTAACACTTCGTAAATTTTTTTTTTAGTTACAAAAAACTCAGTATGGTATGTTGTATTTTTATAATAGAATTAATTAAGAAAGCAAGGAAATTAAAGAATTCATTTATATACTTTTCAAAATTATTGCAATAAAATAAGAAGAAAAGCCTGGATTAATAAGCAGTTATTGATTGGATGAAATCTCCGTAGAACTACTATGATAGAAATGAACCTCAATTAATATAAAAATTATTTTTATGAACTATAAATTAATCAATAGTTACTCGTACTAAGCGAAAAAAAAAGTTATTTAGAAAATACGAAACGTTTCTGTTTGCTGGGAATGTATTCTTTAAATCCTGATAAAGAATCCTTTATCAGTCTCAGCCCTGTTAGCTTATCAAATATTTCTATTGTTTTGCTAAAATCAATAAAACTAAGATAGGAAATAACAATGGAAATGAAATCCTACTCCATTATAATTATATCATTCCAGAATACTCGTAATTCCAAAAAATTTGTAATAAAAAATTTTGTGATTATATCAAAAAAATTTTGTTTATATATTTAATTTAGGTTCTATTTATTCCTTAGTCACATATTTAGTCAATGTTTATTGCATTATACCAAATAAAAATATATTAATTATGCATTTAGTTAGTATATTGCATTGTTATAAATAAAAGAAATAGCACTGCTTACAAAGTTTGATTTTGCAACTACGACTATTATAGCTAGTTATTCATATTTAATTATATTAACGATAATTTTATAGACTTGTAGGCCTTATAAAAGGATGACAAAGTTCTAAAACATTTTTCCACGATTTGTTAAATGTAATCACAAGTAATAACATTTTAAATTTCAGCTTATAAGGTCTATGACAGGTATGAACACAATAAATCCATAGACAGGAATAATCCTTCCTTTAGATTTAAAGAAAAGAAGAGAAGTGTGCTATCATTAAGTTACTTTGGTAAAAATGTGACTGCAGTATAGCAGTCCTCAAATGTACATCCTGGGTAACACTGAATCTTCTGTATATCTTTCATTCTAGTGCTGTCGTTTTAGGTTGAAGTGTCCAACAATCGAAAATAATAACATATTAGTTTATTATTTAATTATTTGAATAAAATTTGATTACAGCTTTTATTTCTTTCACCATCAATCTCGCTCTCATTTCAACGAAAATATTTTATTCCACAAAAAATATTGCAAATTTTTCTAAATATTTTTAAAGTGCAAAAGATCTCAATTAGCTGTTTAGTAAAAGTTTTTTTTGTGTGTTGTTTTTTTAAATTTTTTCTAAAACAATAGAATATCTTATTTTTCTTTTTTGAAGTTTCGTTTGAAACTCATTATTTATTTACTTATTTTGAAGTTTTGTTTTCCTTTTAAGTGCATTCATTGATTTGCAGATATTATGTTAATTAAAATATATGTGTTCTTAAGTAATTTTTTTTTTCCTAATGAAATTATTATTTCCCTGAAAATATTTCTAAGTGCAACTCAAAAGTTTTGAAAAATAGACTTGTAAAAAGCAGTTATGATACAATTCTGTAAATGTTTGAATATGTTTAACTATATTTTTAAAATGTTTTGGTATAAAATAATTTTATGATCATAACTAAGTAAAACTTTTTTTTTAACAAACTACTATGATTTGTTAAAATTACATAAATTAATACAGATAAATACTATTTTATAAATTTACGTTCCACCAGTATAATGAGAAATGTAGGAATATTTTAAACAAATAAGACAACAAATTGCAAAGTCACATTTATGGAAATTAATATACACAGAAAAATATGATTTAAATCCATGTCTCGACTTGCCCTCATAGATAAAACTTTGAAGATACATATAAGAAGACATATAAACTATTTCCATCACGAAAAATTATAAGACATATAATGCATTTCCATAAATTATTTCTATGAGTAGTTCTACAAAAAACCTCTTTGAATAACTTTCTGGTCTTTGATTGGACGTACCTGCAGGAAAGGAAAAGCTTAATTACATACAGTAGGATCGAATGAAATGGTAACAAAAAACATCAATCTTGTGGAAGACTAGAAGAGACATTTTAACATATATGATGTTAAAATCAGACATATGACGATATCGCTCGGCATAAGCATTTCACAGTAAAGTAGCACTTTAAAAGAGAGGTGAGATAAACTAAAAAAAAAAAAGGTGAGAAATCGATCTCTTATTCTTGTTTAGAAGACTTGTCTAGAGATTCATTTTCTACTAATGAAATCAAAAACTCAGAAATAGCTTAATCGGATAAGAAAAATAAATTGAAAGTCACATTTACGGAAATTAAGTTACACAGAATAATATTTAAATCCTGCTTTCGACTACCCCATATAAATAAAGCTTATGAGATATATAAATTTTTCCAACTCTGAAATTGAGTATTTCTACAAACAAAGAACTCTTTGAATAACTTCCCTTGACTGAACATATCCGAGGTGTTTGGAATTGAATATCTCAGTTACAGTTTGGGTGATAGAAGGGGTGGTAACAAGAAGGCATCAATCTCATGGAATACTGCATGAGGTATTTTAACACGCCCACCTACATCCCATGACATCTATGAAGATGTCACAGTTAAAGGTAGCTCACAAAAAGATAGCACTTTTAAAAGAGGAGTGAGGTAAACTAAAAGAGTAAAATCGATCCCGAAACAAACTCTTATTCATGTTTAGGAGATTTGGCGCCCACCGATTTCCGGTAATGGTTGAACTTGTGCAACTAATCTTAAAGCCCGAATGCGTGATCTTTTAATCATTAGCTAGACTCAAACAATGGAAAAATGTTTGTTTCAGCAGATAAGTCGAGCATGTTTCGACTTGTTTTCGCTACTGATGAGTTACGACTTTGTGGTTGGACATCGGCTGATGTGTCATTAGCGAGAGCGTTAATTACATTTGATTACGACAGTCTATTCCACAGATTTTATGAAGTGTTTTTTAAAAATTAAAAATAAAGCAATGTTAGAATCATAATATGTTTTGAGTTGTTCAAGTAGATAGCTGACAATCTATTCTGTCAGTGTATCCGTTATACAATACATTATGTAAGGGTATTTGTAGTGTAATACATTATGTGAATTTATTTGAAGTAGAAAATGCATTTCAGTCGAACTTGAGAAGTTAAAAAGGAAGATAATTTTGAAAATATTTAGCAATTAAAAAGCAAGAAAATTTTATCTGTTGCGATTTAAAAACTGTTTTAAAATTTTTATTAAATTTAATTTTTAATAGAAATTTTTCTAATAAAATTTTATTGTGATCTTAAAAAAAAATTAAAAAAAAAAAAAAACCTATATAAATTTTCTGTATGAAATTCTTTTTAAATTCAAATATTTGAACTAATCAAATGAATTTTAAATTTTCTAAAGTTTATTCTGTTCATTTTTTAGTACATAATGTGCAAAAAACGCAGGAATTTAATTATTTTCGTGAAGGTTGTAATCATTATATTCTTCAAACTAAATTAAATTTACGCTGGAATGGTTAAATATTTTAGAAATAGTTTTGAAAGGATATTAATTACTGTTTATCGTTTATTTTTATAACTAGTACGCTATTGAATTTTTTTTTAACATTTATTACTTTCTATATTAGTTTAGAAAACTGTATGGAAAAAAAAAAATCCTACAT
Source organism: Caerostris extrusa (assembly GCA_021605095.1). Classification (NCBI taxonomy): domain Eukaryota; kingdom Metazoa; phylum Arthropoda; class Arachnida; order Araneae; family Araneidae; genus Caerostris; species Caerostris extrusa. The sequence continues at coordinate 12,032 of BPLR01015002.1, read as the reverse complement.
TGTTGGATAAAAATATAACTTGGGAGTAGATAATCAAAAGTTTTTTTTATCATTTTATTAGATTTTATTTAACATTTTTATCATATTAACTCAAGAGCAAATTTCTACAACTACAAAAAATTTCTTAAGAATTTGTTACAAGTAGAGCTCTAAGATTTAAAATATTTTTTTTCTTAGAGTAAAACGAAGATGTTTTGCGTTTAAGAAAATTGAAACAAGTGACGAGAAAAATAATAAATGCCATCCTTCAAAAACGAAAAAAAGTAAATATGTCTGGAAAGAAATATTGATTTTCTCACTTTTCGTAGAAATATAAAATACGAATCTTTGGATCTGCATTGATTGACAGTAAGAGCAATAACTGATTTATTGCGAAGTGCGTGTTTTCGAAGTGCCTACGTAAAAATGAAACATTTCTTTAATAGATGTTCGTAAATTTGGAGAGGCTTTGATGTGCTGTTATTCTTCAAATGACAAAGAATACAGACAGCAAAGTGAAATAGCAAAGTTTCTTATTTTTTAGATTTATTCATTCAATCTTGACTTTTCATCCAGATAGAAACGCTCAGAAGTTTCTGGATGTTTATTCTAAAGCATCGGTCTTAAACTACTTCATTTAAATTCTGTTCACGAATTTGCTTTCCTTCGACTTTTGACTGGATGTTGGAAACCTCATAGATTTATTACGTAGGCCTTTAAAGCTATTCCTTTGAGAGATAAACAAGACAAAAATAGTCGAATACAAAAGATCGTGTATCAGTCTTCTTCGGTTGCTAAGCCTGTTAATTGAATTACCATTCAAAATCATTCACTTGCAAATTGAGGACGGGCGAAATCCAAATGATATACTACGCAAGAATTCCAACATTTTATTATACAAAAGGTAAAATAAATGAATGGATAGACACACAGATGTTTTATTTTTGAAAACAAAATAATGAAAAAGAGTCTTTCTGAGCTTTTTTTTTTTCATCATGTATGCTTCAAATATTTAGTTATTTACTGCAATGTTGTTGATGCATGCTGTGTTCATTGTCTTGGGAATTTTCAAACTTCTTTGTGTCATGTTTACGTAATATCTTTCTTATGCGAATTATTTATTTGCGTTGGTGGAGTGCAAGGTTTTGCATACTGTTTTCCTTTTATTTGAATTCTTTAGGATTATTTTACATGTTTTTCTGTAGGCGAAAGATAAATATTAAAATTGAGATGTTTCACAAAATAATGGATATATTACCTCGAAAGATTTACATTTAGCTTCATCTCCGATATTAAATCTTGAAAAGCTCTTTTCAATCAACTGGAGCGAGCATTTTTATTTTGAAGTTAATGTTTACTGATCAGAACGTAAACCTGTTAAAGAATTTCAAATGAGATGAAATGGAAATTTTTGAATAACACCGGTGAAGTATTCTAAATTTCACGCTGAGCTTTAAACTCCTGACAATAGAGAAAATTCTTAAAATACTTCGAAACGATTGAAGTTAAATCTACTTTATTGAATAACATTGCTCGGTATGTATTCTTTTTTATTTTCTTTTTGCACTTGTTATGAAGTTAAGACTTAAAAGATTATTGTGTTCCACATCTATGGGAAATATGTCAACACATTATACATTCAAAAATATTAGTCTACACTAAATGGATTATTTTTTATTCAAGTATTATAAAATTTTATATTCTGTTTACTAATAAATGATTTTATTACGAAATAGAATTTATCATATTTTAACAAAAATTCAAAGGAAACATTCAAATTAAATGATTCTATAAAAGCGTTTGCATATGGAGAGGTTTATATGATATAGTAAAATATAAGTATCTCAAAATTATATAATAATACGAGATTTGAATAAACTAGATCTAAAATTGAAAATTTCAAATGAGAATTTAATGTTGTGGTGAAATTAAAAATATTGAATTAATTTTCCCAAATTTTACTTAAAAGAAGTGAAATTAAATTCACCAGAAGGAAAAAATGTATTTTGTATTAATTAATTGTTTCTGCAATTAATTAAGATTTATTTAAGATAAAATCTAAAAGTCTAAAAATCTCTAATCCAGACATAAACATATATGCCTAAAACTAAAGCTCTTCGCTATAATATGAAAACATTGAACTGAAATATTAAGATATTTGTTATAAAAAAGATGTGTAAGGTTAACAATATATCAAATATCATACTGTATATAAGATTCGTATATTGTATCAATATATGTTTAAAATGTTAATAAAGTCTGTGCATTATATAATTTGTGTTCAAAAGTAATATATATATAAATGATATATTTATAAGTTAAATATTTGAGTGCTCAAAATATTTTTATAGAAAGATGAGAAAAGATCAAAGTAATTACGAGACAGAAATGAATTATAAAAATTCAAACACAGAAACTACTTTACTCATTCAGATAAAAATGTTTGGATTAATCTTTTAGATTTAATAATATTTAACTTTGTAAACTACACAAAAATGTTTTTTCCATGAATTACAAATTTATATGTTTCAAGATTGGGCACATTTCAAGTGGAAATATATGAACTCAGCTGATAAATCGATTAAGTCAATAATATTTTAATAAATAGGTAGGGTTTTATAAATAATATTTATTTATACACTTGTATTAAATTTGATTTAAAGAATTTCATTTGTACACAGATTAGAAAAAGTATTAAAAATGTTTTATTCTTCTGAAGCTCTAAGAACTATGATGTTATTATTTTAATAGAAATTTAACTTAGAAGAATAGCTCAAATAAGAGCAGTTTTATAAAATTTATAGCTTGCTTGCTTATTAAATTCGTTGGATTTTATTTTAATACTTTTTATCATCGTGCTCTCAATGAAGGCAAATCTAAATTCTTCTCAATGCTTGTTACTCGTTGAATTCTATTAGTAGTTTATTTTTTATTTATTCAGATCTAAAACTAGAAAAGAAAATAAGAAATTGAAATGAAGATTATAATCTCTTATGAAATATTCAGAAGGAGCAAGGTGTTAGAGACATTTACAAAAACAACAACATTTTAAATTTTAATTTAGAATTAAAAAAAGTCTTTAGTATTTTTGGTTTCCTTATTTCACCTTGAATTAGCAAGAAATTCTTAAATTAAGTAAACGAGTAATTTATTAATATTTATTATTTATAATTTGTTTATAAATGCGTAATTTAAAAATAAAAATATTAAAAACATTTTTATTTTTAATAAGCCATTTAGAAATAATTTTGGCTACTGTATTAGAATAAAATTTAAAAATCATTTGAAATATTAAAACCGGTAATTTAGATTATGTTGGAAATTATTTTTGTTAAAAGTAGTTTAGATTTTAAAAAATTTCCATATTCAAAGAAGTTAATTTTGCGTAACTTCGCTTGTTTAAAAAAATATGAAGTAAAAAATTAGTTGAAATCAGTTTGAATAAAAGATCATGCTTCCGAAATGTAACTGAAATTTTTTCGTTTCTTAAATAATTTATTGACCTTTCCTATTTTCTTCTAGGACTAAAGCGCAATAAAATTCTTAATTGTGAAGCATCAGAAAAATTGTAATTTGATTGTTGGTCTGTTGACATACAATTAAATAGAATAAATAGAGTTTTTTTTTTTTAATTTGAAAGTGTTTTATATTATCGTGAATAAATGCTTTTTAATTACATACATTTTAATAAATGAAAAGTTAAAAGGAATTGAATATTTCTCTCTCAAGTTGGTCATCATTTTTCACAACGTTTGTTTTAATGTATGAATATTTTTTTAAAAGAAAGATTCAGGAAATCTTTAATTTTTATTTGAAATATTTTTTTTTTAATATATCTAATTAAATATGTTTTTAACCTTTACTTTGGCCTTACCAAGAAAAAAATATTCTTATCGACTTTTTTTATTAAATATAACAGATGCTTTGTTAGTTTATTCAGTTTATTTTGTTTTCACAGCATATGAATATACATAGTTCTTTTTAAATAATAATTTAAATGTTAAGAATTTTATTATTTATAGTCGTAATAAATTATCATAATATAAAAATTATCATTGATAATTAATTATATATATATATATATATCATATAAAATTGTCATTATCATTATTTCATCAATTTTATTGAAATGTGTCAATACCTAACAATATATATTTAATTTTTTTTTTATAAAACATTTTAATGTTAACAATGAAAGAATATGAGTAGTAGGAAAAGAATATAGAATTCTTTTGATGTAGAATTAGAAATTAATCTATTGTAGCAGTTTATTAAAAACGTGGTTCATTATTGTGAAAGAAATAAAGTGTTTCTTTTTCATTTTAAAATTTCAAATCGAAAATTATTTAAAGGTAACGAATTATTGGTAATCACTGACGAATTATAAGTAATTTATAAATTCACAATAATTAAATTTGTGTTAAAACTTAAAGTTTCACCTTACGTAAAGTTTATGTTGTTTATTTATAAGCAATATGATTTTTATTTATAAGAAATACATCTCGCACTGCTTTAGAAATCCTTCGCCACTGTTTGAGAACCTTTTGATTACAGTAATTGAAACAAAGCAAAAATTTTAAAGTCACCAAACTTATATTTTACTCTAGTAATTGAAATTTTCATTTACAATAATAACTACAATTGTTCAGTTTTAAAAAACATTTATTTATAATAACACCTTTTCGAGTGGATTATTCAAAATGAAAGGATTAATAATTAAAAAACCAGAATTGATAGAAATAGAGACGATCGGTACCATTCTTCTAATTATATGAGCATTAGAATTAGCAATGGCGGATCAACTATTCAAAAAAAATAATAACGCTGAAAATAACCTGAAATGAAGAGCTTTTAATAAAAAGCAAATCTGGGAAGTTTTCAAAGGAGAATGAAGAGCTCGTTAAAAAAAATAAAAATAGCATAACTCAATACCATCATTAGCCTTGATAATAATGTGAAGGCAGGAATTCTGCATCTTTGACGGCACCCAGAACTGTTCTAAGTAAAGAATATTTTAATTGGGATGCCTTTTTTAATTTGATAGTGGTATTTAACTCCCTTTTTGCTACTTTACTACTACATCATAGACTTTTTCCTTTGGAAATAGGAAAGTCGATATTGCTTAAAATAAACTGGAAGCAAGTGGTAATGTGGTATTTAAAAGACCCTTATTTGTGACTTCTAACAAAATTTTTAATTTATATTTCATCATATTTTTAATTCTATTATCTTGAAAACATTTGCACTCGTGTTTGACATGAAATTTAAATCCATGATTTTTTTCGTAGATATGATTATAGAACTTTAATTACTGATTACAAGTAAAACATAATACATTTCACCTCAAAATATTCTCATTTTTCATTTATTTTCTAAATTTTACAAATAAATTGTTATTTGTAAAATTGGTTTTGAATAATAATAAGAACATTTGAAGCACTTAAAATTTTAATTGTTTGATGATTTTTAGTAAGATTTCCATTATTCTAAATATTCATGTGACACAAGTTTGACAGATTGCATTACTTTTTCAGTGTTGAATTTAATAAATTGTTAAAAAATTTTTACCAATAACCTAATTATCTCAAGAAGCAATTACCTATGAAATGTTAATGGAATTCTCTGCTCCTATTCTTCCACTTTAAACAATATCATTTTAGTATTTTATATTCCATAGATTAAACACTATATATCATGCCATACCATATTTGTATATCATGTTAATAAACATTGTTTATTTCTTCTGTATTATATACTTTTCATTTCACTTGTATAAGTTAGATAGTATCATATCAGATTTTTCTTTTCTGTATTAAGATTCATTGTATTCCTGTAGTTTTGCAATGAAATGCTTTTTTTTCCATTTCATATATTCCACCCTCCCTTTTTAACTGGTAGAGGGCTACATAAGACTGAGTACGGGACTGACTAACATATGGAGTAAAGTAAAGCAAAAGAACATCATTAATAGTTGAGTGTTAAAGGTTGTAACTAGTCACTTGCAACTGCTTCTAGACATGAGAGCAAATGGATAGCGCGACATATAAAAGGGAGGTTCTCTCATATCTGGTTGCAACTCTCAAGAATTGATCCCTTGTTTTTACTGAAATGTGGGAGGTAAAAATTTGCTTCTCTGAGATTCTTTTTGCCCAACTTCAAATTATACAAAATGAAAGATAATCCTATACTTATAGCATGACGATAATTTTTATGTCATGAGAACATTTTTTGACATCATTTTGGATATTTTTTTAAAGGTCAAATCGCATTAACAAACAACCATTTGCTCGTTCTTTCTGAGATCTGTACGTAGCAGGACAAGGGCATCTAAAAAGAATAGATTGGTGTGGGCATACGCAAAATGCTTCTGTGCTTTCTGGTTGGTCATGTGGTTGTTTTCTAGCTTACAGCACAAATATAGATTGTTAGTTCCCTTTAAAAAATGATTTTCAGGGATAGCATCTCATACCGTGGAAGTAAAAATTGAAATGTTGGCTGCGGGATCATGGTCATAAGTACACCCAGGTAAAATTATTTTATCAAATATACGTGAGGAATTCTACAATATACAAAAATAATTAATTATATTACGAATTTAAAATTAAAATGTTAATGTTAAATAAAAGCTATTGCCATAATTTTCTTAATTGATGTTAATTAATTTTTAACATTAAAAATTTTTCAAAACATAAATATTTTATAATTTATAAATACTATTTAAAAATATCTTTATAAATAAATATATTTTAAAAAAAATCTAAATTTCTTAAAAAATGTGCTTGACATTAATTATATGATTAAATTTTATAGTTGAATAAAAACCTATCATGATTAAAAATTCGTCTTTTATTTCTGTTTAATAGAAGATTCGTTTTAATGAAGTATATTCTTTTTAAATAAACTTAGTAACCAGATTTCTTGAAGTTCCTAACAGCATTTAATTATTGTAGTAGAACTCCACTTAAGCACAATTCTTTGAAGGAATAATTTGTTAGCATACGAATTAATCCGATTAATTTTCCATGAGTGAAAATCGTGTCCTCATATTTTAGCTTAAATAATTCATCAGAGATATGTTCATTAAATTTTCTCAAGATTCCATCTTGATTTTTAATGATTTACAATATTTTATCAAAAACGTTACTTAATTATTCGATTTATACCAACTTGATGAGGTTCTTCTCATTATTTATGTTATTTTTAATTTCATCCAATCCATTTAGAATGAATGTGTCTTTCAGTTTCGAATTAATGTGAAGCATGCAAATTTATTTTTAAATTTGTTTTCAAACAAAATATTGCTGATTATTTTGCTTTAAATACGATGATTATTATTGAGTATTTGCAAAATTTTTTTACCCTAATGCTTAGATTTGTTTTTTAGTAATCATAGTAATGATTTATTCCTTTATTACTGTTCTGTCTTTCTTTAGAAAACTTATGGTATAAAAGGGTTTATGTCATTATAATGATGGTGGAAAACGTTATGAAAACTAAAAGCAGTTAATTGAAGAATATTATTTTTTTTTGATAATTTATTTTGAGTCTTAAATTTTTTTTCAAATTTAAATCAAATCTTAATTTTTTTTTTTTTTCACTATTGCAAACTTATTTCACGTAATGAAAATTAAACAGATAATGTAAAAAATCGAAAGAAATGCCACCGAAATTTCTTACACCATAAAACCTACTGATAATCTTACTTTATTAAGTAAAAATCATGCAAAAGTTTTGATTTAAAGTTGCATTAATTTTATAAAACTAAAACTTTTTATATTTTCTTAAATTTGTATTTGTAGTTTGCTGTCTGATAGTTTCAAAACTTGTATTATGAGTTAAATTACTTTACTTATTACAAATGTATATAATTTTCAAAACCAAACTTGTATGATATGTTTATCATTAGTGTCGATAGATAGTAATAGTTTAAATTCTAATAGTTTTAATTCTATGTTGGATAAACATTAAAGAGATAAGAAAATTACTACATGTTGTCATTAATAAACATTAAAAATTTTTTCTATGCATAAAATAATGAAGTAAATCATCTATGTTCGTAATCATTTATATTCGTAAATTATGGCCTGATATAATATTTCTTTATCCCTAATCTTGAAAAAATGTATTTTTAACGGATTTCTACTGATCAACCAATAATAATTATTAAAAGTAAAATGATGTGAATTATTTTAGAAAGTATTTATTCTTTCTGAAAAATTTATTATTTCTAAAAATATACAATTTTATGAGAGAAAAAATTTTAAGGTTCAAAGTTTTCCTTCAATTCTGCGAAAAATGCAAAGAAGTTATACAATTTTATAAACAGTAAATCTTAGTTAATTAACATTTAAACAAGAACTATTTTTCACACAAGAACTTTTACACTTATATACTTGAAACTGATTAAAATTTTAGTAATTAACGAAATTGCGAAGCCTAATTACACTCTGGGGTGATTAATTGTTTATATTTTTTCCCTGTTAAAATTTTTTTCCAATAAGTCATTGGAAGAAAATTAATTATTATAATATTTTTATATCAGCTGATCATAATTTTTATGTCATTTAAAAATACTGCATTAAATCTTGTAAAGGAACGCCTCTAAAAAAAATAATAAAAACTAGCTATCCTTTTGAAAGTTAATTGCATTCCTTTTAATAAAATTGGCTTGGAATGGAGCAATAAAAGCCTTTACAAATATCTTTTGCAAAAAAAGGAACAATAAACAAGCTAGTCAAATATTTGAAATTCTTAAGTTAGAAAGCTAATATGAATAATTAATAACATAAAAATTCTTAGATTGAAATTTTAAAAATTAAGTGCATTGAAAATAAATTAAATTAAATTAAATGTCAGAACTAGTTATACGTATACAAATAATTTATAAATTCCTAACTTATATAACCGAACTCAAATAAACCATCACGGAGACTATTTTTTTTGATAATTTTATACAGTTTGGATAAATAATTGGAACTTTAATGAAATATACAGCTACTTAAATTTTAACTATATTGTTAAAACCGTTAACTATCATAAGCATTTGTTATTTTTATCTTAAATAAAGCGTGGGTTTTCTTTTCTCAGAATTTATTTGAATCTTTACAGCTAGTCATAGAAATACGTGGGTGGTTTTACATTTATGTTATTCAGCAAATATAACATAAGATGAGTAAAAGCAAATCAAATGAAAAAGGAAATGTATTTTTTGTCGGAAGGAGTTCTGAAGATTTAAATTTTTTCAAGAATTATACGAACAAGATTATGTTTAGTCACAGTACTCCGGAAAATAAAGTAAAAATAAATTCAGATGGAAGTTGGAGAAGAAACAATTGTCGATTGAAATTGAATTCGGATTTATTTTTAGTAATCTTTTTAGTATTTCCTTCCTTCCTTCTAGTAGCTTTATTTTACATTTAATATAACAACTCTTTACGTTTCTCTTTCGAAAAACCAATCAAGCAATAAAAATAAAAAAACAACAAGAAAAAAAAAATTTCCAACACAAAGAAATATCCGAAAATGTTTTTGTTTTTATGATTTAAACAAAAAGTCTTTGAACGCTTACTATTATTTATTATTGTACAAAAATCAAGAATCTATTCCCTGCTTATCTGAAGTCTTTCATTGACATAATCGCTGAAAAGTTTGGATTTAATTTTCTTCTGACAGATTTCTTTTTCTTTTGAAATATGACAACGAAAAACAAAGGAAGAAAAAATAAATTTAATGTTTACTTTTTCCAAATGAGGATATATTATATATAAAAGAAAAAAACCTTGTAGTATAATATTAGAGTATTAAAATTAAATGTTTTTATGAATCTAAGATTTATATAATATATTTCAATAAAAATCTCCGATTTGATTAAAAATTGAATAGTTTCGAAATTGAACATAGTTTTGAATTGACTGTACATATTTTAAATATTGGTATTTTACAATAATGGGAAACCTTGAAGATTGCCTAGTTGGAGTATGTGCTTACTCTTATATGAACTATTTAAAATTATTCTTATGCAATTGTAAAGTAGTAATGAACAAGCAATTGAAACATATTTATGTAAATTTTCATAAATAAAATTCCAGCAATATTCTATAACGTTACTGTTAGGAATATATTTGCAAACATTTTAAACTCCAAAGAAAGACATCATTTAATTAATTTTAATTTTTCAGACTCATTATTGTGAGGTTATTAATCATTTTATAATATTACGAATGAAAATTATTAAAAATGATGCAGTTTTTAAAAATGTTTTTTAAGCAAAATTAATATGATAATTTAATTTGTAATATGAGGATGAGTTTTTAATTTTGTTTGTCAAATGTTCTGTATAAAAATATTTAACTGAATATTAGCAGATGATTAATGTTTAAGATTACTTATTTAATGAAAAATTATTACTGAAATCCATGTTTTTATTGAATTAAAAACATTATATAAATTAAAGTTGCTAATTTAAAGTAAAAGCACCTGAAAGAGTTTGGCCTGATTTTTTATGTACATAATATCTTCTGCTGGTTGATGTATTTCTAGCTTTGTTTTTATAAATAAAGCAAAAAGTATAAAGTACAAATTTTAAGTGAAATAAACGTCAGAGTCATAATATTTTCTTATTATGATAATAAGGATTGCAAGGAGTGACTTAACAGGTGCGTGGAAGCTTCGTGCTCATATTCTTTTTGCTTTGACCATAATCTGCTATTTTAGTGGTTTATTGACCAACATCTGTTTTACATATAAACAATTTGGAAACATACGTATGCAGCAAGTAATAATAATGAAATGCTGTTATAAATTGTATATGGATACCTGAACTTCCAAGGAATCAATTTTTGATTATAAAAAAAAAAAAAAAAAAAAAAAATTAATTGTTAGTAATAGAAAGAAAAATAAGTTTTTAATAGACAAGATCCACGTTCCAACAAACTTGCTGTGTAATGACTTTGATAAAACAATTAGTGGAAATATGCAAAATAATGTCTTCTTAATTTTTTAAGTGGTGTGACTTATTTTTCAAGCTATGGGTTAAAAACTAAAATATTGATTAAAATTAATACAATCTCTGGGGAAATGTGAATCGAGTCTTTAATCTCTTCCGCAATTCAAATTATTTATTTTTGAAATCTGCAAATCTCTAAAGAGGTATCTTGCTGAAATTGGGAAATCTCCATAAATAACAGCTCGGAGTTTAAATTTGATGATTTCATAAGCATTAAGCAACGAAAATACTAAAAACAATGGCATGTTATTCGATGATTAACTGGGGTTATTACCGTTATTTAGCTTAAAAGCTTTTATTAAAGGGGAATTTTTATTTTATATAGAGGATTTCGAAGCTGATATTAATACTGGGGAAACAACCCAGTTGTTGGCACCTAAACGTCTACTGGAATAAATGATTATAAAGATAATTATTATTCTGAATATTTACAGAAAGATTATAAATATCCGTACTCAAAAGAATTTTTTTGATGGAAATTTAGTTAAATTTATCTTATACAAAATCCGCTTTTGAACTAATTTAATAACAACTTTTATTAAGTATATTATAATTCATTTATTTTGCAATATTCAACGGAATAAAAATGATATATTATCTATTTAGTTCCATATTAATTTAAAAGTACAATGTTACCACAAAAGCATTAAATAATCTCATAAATGATGATATATAACAATCCTATTCGTTCCTTATTGTTAAAAAAAAAAGTAATACATCACTATGAAGAAAACTATTGGTAAATAATTTATAATCAAAGCCATTATTTATTATTTGTTTATTTTGTATGTATTATAAAAATGATCCACAGATTATAATGTTTATTATATAAGGTACAAATTTACTATGCAAATATATTGACAGAAATTATATACTTAAATTCTAATAATAATATAATTCAATATTTATTATAACATACACACAAAATTTCTTAACTACGTTTGAATAAAAACCTTTTTCAATTTTTGATTATTCAACATCAATTGGTTTGGGTGACAAGTTTACTACTAACACTGTTTCACATTTAAATGACGGTTAGCAATGCATA
>BPLR01015001.1:0-65107 GCA_021605095.1 Caerostris extrusa | reverse complement strand
TTGTGAGGAGTTGTATATTTTTATTTCAATTTAATTTTTTTTTTAAATTAAAACTCTGAGTTCACAAGTAATCAAATAATATAATTGTTTTTATATATTTAATTAGTAGCCGAAATTTCTAATATTAAAACCATTTTATATGTTTCATATTAAAATTAAAATGCCTCATTTTTTAAGTGTAGAAATGTCTTTTTGTAATGTAAACAATAAATAAAAAATATGTTGCAATACATATAATAATCAAAAATGAATCGAATGAAATTAATTAAAATGTCAGAAATATTTTCAATTTTTATGCCTTTTTATTTAACATTCAAAAAATTTAATTTAATTAGTAGGATGTAACTAGAAAAACCTCAAAATACTTCGCATGCGCTTTGCTCTTATTACTATTTTTTTCTTTCAAGTTTAAACATAGTGTATTTATTTCATTAGGGATAAATATGATTTATATATCACTTTTTTTTTCTGTTTAGAATGTTAGTTTAATATATTATTTCCTTAAAATAATTAATTTATGTGCCCATAAATAAAATAATTTAATCAATGATAGCATATATTTGTTTATTTACATAAAATAAAGTACTTGATTTCATGAAGGTGGATCTCTATTTTCAATGAAGCAAGAAAATATAATTTAAAAATATTAGTTATGAGGGGATATTTATTTAATATTGCAAAGTTTATACTTTTTTTTTATTTTCTTTTTTTTGGAAATAATTTATTATAACACAATCATTAATTTCATTGTTTTGTTATTTGTTTTCCTAGAAAACACATATTATTTTTATCACAGATAAATTACAGATTATTTTTAAGACATTCATATTACATTAATCGTTATCGTTGGTAAAATAAAATAATCATCTGCTTATATGTTTTGGCGTATTTATTTCTATGAGATTTAGATTAATAGGTTTGAATTTCTTAACAATGTAAAGCACATTTAAATTCTCTATTTCGAAATAAATAAATAAAATTAATAAAATTCATCATCTAGAAATTTTCTGTCTTGTGGTACTCGTAGTTTCGAAATATAGCCTAAAGACTTCAAACTTTAAAATCAGCACGGCTTTAACATTTTACTCAGCAATAAGAAGTTTTTAAAAATGGTTTTTAGCATCCACAGATAGTGTTAACATCAGCCGTTTGTAAAATTTCCCAGATAAACACACACATGCTATTCATGTATATCTCAGCTTATAACTTCGTCGTAACTAATATCACATTGAGCTAAACAATGTAATTTTTAAAATAGATGAATCAATTATTTGAAGGAAATACGTAAAGTATTCAAATATTTTTTCATAGAGATTTGAGTGCCGGGCGTTCAAGAAACCATGGTATTTATTTTCCTTCGAAGTTTGTTATCTGAGATTTTCGTTGCAGCTTCAGGCCAAGAACTTGTTAAGTGACGGCTTTTACAACTCACAATTGGAAATTTTCTTTTAGTCGACTTTAAAACTCCTTCATCTTCGTTTATAATGGGGACCACGGAAAGAGTTTGCAAATCCTTTCAAATAGTCTTGATTTGCATTCTATAAACAAATATAGATGATAACATCTGCAGTGTTTACGAAGGAAATAAAAAAAAAAATATGTTGAAAATCTATGTAAAAATAAACAGCAAAATATCTTAGAAAACATTAAATTTAATTAAATTTTTAAGACGGATAGAAAATTCTGCGAACAGACCTGTTTTTGAGAGATGTTTTATTTTCATATCAAAAGTGCATATAGCATATATGCAAAGTATTTTATCAGTAAAGTTTCTGCATTACCATTTCTGCATATAATAATTTATTCAAAATGTATGAGCTCTTAATATACATATATATATATTTAAATCTTTTATTTATTCACATCAATAGAGTTGCATACTGTCTTCTTTTCGAAAGAATGATTTTTCTAATCGTTTTCATCGTTCTAATAAATCAATTATGGTATTAATAAATAAATAAGTGATAAATATTAATAATTAATAAAAATTTAATTAATTAATTAATAAAGGTTAATTTAATTTAATTAATTTAATTAATTAATAATAATTCTCTTCAAAGTCAAACTTTCTTGCTTACATAGTGTACATCAACATTGAGGGTTTTATTCATTAACGGTTCTATTTCTCAAAAAAAAAAAAAAAAGCGATTGAACGCAAAAGATTATAAAAAATAATGAATAATTACATTTGAATACACCAGAAACAAATTTAAAGTGCAGTTATAATAATAATTATTTAAATTTATGTGCATCTTGCCATCCAAGATTTTAAAATTTAAGTCATTCCTTCTGTAAGGTACTGCTGTCTGATTAATTAAAAAGGTTTTTATTGGAAATAGCTATCCCATAAGCATAGTCATGAAGAAATCCAGGTGTCCCAAATTAATTGCGTTTCAATCGTGTAATACATACACAATTGCAGTTAATTAATAACATTAGAGTCAGGGCGGTATTGAGTGATAGTTTTTGGTCATTTAGTTTCGGATTTTCTAGAGAACACTAGGTAGACGAAATTAAATTTTCCGGCAACAGAATTTCTGTTTAGCTCAATTTGCTAGGGAGTATTGTAATTCATTTGTAAAATAATTAACATCAGTTTGTTAGTTTTTTTTTTGTTTTCAAATCGTATTTGAATGCAATGCATTTCAGGTTGATTGCCTTATTGTTTATAGGAATTTCTTCAATATATCTATAATAAGAATAATTTGATTTAATCTTACTAATTCAGACAAGTATTCTTAAATTTAATTAACAAAGAAATTGATATTTAAATTTGCAAGCATTTCAGCAATTATAAACTATAATTCTAAGAAGTATAATATTTCACAATAAAAGTCCAAATATTACTTTAACTAGGTGCAATTTTTTAAATATTTGATCAAGATTTGTATATGTAGCAATACACTTATTCAAAGAAATCCAAAATCGAAATGCGTACATAACCATTTAGAGCTGTAAAATATTTCTTATTTCCATAAAAAAGGCTTATAATAGTTTATTTTACTAAAAAACACTTTTTTGAAAACCTTTACTTTCGTAAGACATTATTTTTGTATTGTATGACAGCTTCAACTCCCAAATGTAAAGGTAAATAAAACAATGAAAAAACATCGGAAACTATATTTTATATATTTTACTATTTGTAATGTGTTATTTTTTATTCGCACATATTTTTTGTTTTCGAAAGAGCATTTTATAAAATTTCCACTCACACATGTTATGCCTTATAGCAAAAATTGATAATGTGTGATTATGATCATGCACTCTTTTTTTAAAATCACATAAGAAGTCAGGATTCAATTATATTTTCACATTTATCGTTACTTTGTTAATTCCTTCAATTTATATTCATAAATCTATTAATAAAAAAAACTATCAAAATAATAATAAAGATTTAAATAATCCACATTTCTTAATTTATGATAAGCATATACATTTAAAAAACATCATTATTAGTGTTTTAGTACATTATGACATTTTCTGTATCTTTTTTTTTTTTAAACGATGTTTATTTTTTTATGTTGTACCTTTCACACACACAATTATTTCATATATTTATGCACATTGGCAAAAAATAGACATGAATTAATTATAAAAGTACTAAAAACTACTTAATAGTTATAATCCTTATTTAGAGTTTTAATTTAAAGAATAAATACTAAAGTAGAGATTCTCTATGCCTCTTACAATTTTAATTAACTATGGGGAGAAATATATATGGGTTTTTGCTATAAGTTATATTATTTTACAAACTGATGAATTGCTAAAAACTTTTAAATGTATATCTTTGACATTTAGAATTTTTTTCAATTTTCTCTTAACAAAACATAAGTTTTAAGTAAAAAAATAATTTTATTAAAAAATATTAGAAAATTAATCCCACAAATTGAATTAAACTTTTCAATTATATATGAATATAGAACTATCCAAGAGAGAATAAAAATCCGAAGAGTTGTTGCAGAAGAATCAATACTGCAATTCTAATATTGAACATTTCTTTTGCGTTAATTTATTAACTCTAATCATGAAGATTAGAAGTGCTATTTACTTTTCCATTACTCAGTTAGAATTTATCGACTGTTCCATATTAATATATTTGATGTTTTAACTACCGTATTAAAAATACAAAATTATTCCTACTCCTGTTTGGAATATTCATAAAAACCTGAACGTTTGTACGCTTTATTTTTATTGAATCCATAGTATGAAAAAAAACCAAAGGATTAAAATTATAGATAATTTAATTAAAGTAAATATTAAATAAAAATGATGGTTAATATTTAAAATAAATGAGTGATAAACAAATAAAGCATATTCTAAACGCAGACCAGAAGCATTAAGAAATGATATTATAACTAATGCTATAAAATAAATGAAATATTTAAATCGAATTCTAACAAGTGGTATTAAATAGCCGTGTAGTATTTTAAATGTTTTTTTCCGATTTAATCTATTCTATTTCCCTAAATTCTCATTTTTTATATTCATAAAATTTTTATATTCTATTGGATGTTTAAGCAAATTATTCTATTCTTACGAGATAAAATGCATTTTTGTAATTGTTAAAACTATTTCAAATTTAACATCAGCCCACAAAAGTAAATGTTTTATTTTGAGTTTGACTTTCATTTAAAAATAACGAAGTTTATAATTAAAATGAACTATTTAATAAAAATATTAATTTGTTCTAAAATGTTTAATTTGGATGCTTCATAGCCAATATTTACTTGAAATAATTCAATTTTTTGTTTAGCAAAAATATTTTCTGACAAGTATATTTTTACAATTTAAAACTTTATCAGGATATAAATTTGTAATCGTAATGGATTAAAGTAAATTTGAATTTAAAGGAAAAATAATGTAACTTATTGTACAGATTTTCATTCAATATTTTGAAGAACTTTTCTGTCGAATAGATCATGAAAAAAAAAAATAGACGTAAACCAGTAGAGAGAAATATTTTTCAAATTTTTTTATCAATATGTTATGTACTCTTAGAATCTTTTGTTGAAATGGGATACGCTTTAAGGTGAGGTTCAGATTTCAATCCATTATGTAGTATCACGTTTAAACTGAAATGTGTGCTTTTCCACTTTGTTTGAAATTCATGTAAGTTTGATGTGAAGTTTGTAGCGGAGATATCAAATAAAAGGTTGAACTTGTTTTCCTTGTTCAAGGTTTCTGATGGAAAGTTTGAAGCTTATGTAGAGAATACTATATATTATATGTTTTATTTTATTTTACTATATGATTGAGTACACATTTAAATGCAAAATTTAGGCAATTTGTATTTGTTATGTTTTTGTCTTTAGTAATGCAGTAACGTATTAACCCTATTTATGTTAATCTTAAAACTTTTAAAAGCATCAAATAATTAATACCATTTTAAAAATAAATTTTATATAGGAATGTTTTATTCTTGTAAAATGATACATGTATTTCAAAGTAACTATGTTAATTTTATACGTTAAGGAAAAACAACTATCACTATTAATTATCCTTAAAACCTTAAATACAGATATCTTAACATGCTTATATGAGGGGTATATTCTTCGGGACAATTTTTTTTTTTTTTAAATTTGAACTATAACCAAATTAAAAGTATTAATTACAATGATTTTGAAACACCTAGTGATGGTGATTATATGTTATTTTATGTAGCTTGAAGTTATATTTGCAGTTCTTGTAGATAGTCTACAGATCGATTTTCTTGAGAATCTACATCATCATTTGATTGAACCACGGAAGTTTTCAAACATAGATCTCGCTATTACCCAACGTTATTTCATTACAAATACACATAAAAAGTACAAATACATAACAGGATACAACAGGATGCAAATACATACATAACATATTACATAACAAGTGCAAAATTGTCTACATTTTCATTTAATTAACTGTGTTCTCAATTTTATAATAAAATATAATAAACCGTATACTATATAGTATTCTACGTAAGCTTTAAACTTCCATCAGAAACCTTGTACAATTTACAAGTTCAACCCCTTACTTGATATCTCCGCTACAATTTCACTTTAAACTTCTATGAATTTCAAATAAAATGTATTTATAGAGCACACTTCAATTTAAAAGATGATACTGTAAAATGGGCTTGAAATATATTACTTCCAATCATAAAACTGATCCCATTTCAACAAAAAATTCTAAGGCTTAAGAGTACATAAATTATTAATAAAAATATTAGAAAAATATTTCTATATACTGGTTTATAATAATATTTTCAGATCTAATCTGCAGAAAAGTACTTTCAAAAATTTAATGATAACATTTAGAATGGTTTACATTATTTTCTTTAAGTTTAAACTTACTTTATTCTAACTATCTATAAATTCAATTCCGAGAAAATTTTTAAATTATTTTGTAAAAAAGTATATTTTCATTTAAAGTTCACTTATTTTTAAAATGAAAGTCAAACTCAAAATAAAACATTTATTTTTGTGCGCTTATGTTCAATTTAAAACAGTAAATATCATTTACAAAAATATGCCTTTTATCTCAGATGAATAGAATAACTAAAAAATATTAAAAATAATTCAGATAAAAATGATTTGTTAAGATTTTCTAAATATGGAAAACGCGAATTTATGAAGCAAATTATGCTTGACGTTCCGTAAATTTGCAATTTCTTTAGATAAATAATTTTTGTTGACGAATGTGAACACTTGCGTATTTACGTAGCGCAAAGCTATTTTAAGATTTCTATAAAGATATTTTTGTTAAGGAAATTTTGAGTTATATAGTGAAGTACAGTTGACTTGTATTTGCTAGGGAAAAAAATAAAAGTAATAAACAATAATAAATGGAATATCGTTTTAAAATTTGTTTTTTCTAAAACTGAATAAAAATCTGACACAATATTTTTTTCAATTAATATATTCTAAATATTTTATGTGAACAAAGTATACAAATGAAATTTACGAAATATTTAGTGTACACAAAAGAAATTAGAAAATAATAACTGTGAAATATTTTAATAAAAACAAAGTGCAAGTTTGTTTCTTTTTGTATATTAATTTGCTTCGATATTCATCGTATATTTACTGTTTTAATTATAATATTTAGAGCCAAATTATTGCAGTTTAGTCCAAAGATTTGAATTTTCTTTAATTTGCAAGCATAATACAGACTAACATTAAGTTTACTTTAGTATTATAGTACAAGTTTTGAAATTCCGGGCACTTTTGCGTGAGGTCATTTGATATGCTCCAATGCACTTAGAAAACATTTTCCCCATTAAAAAAAAATATTTGTTTTTATTATTTTATACGAGTTCATTTCATCATTGAAAAGAACGATTTATTCGTATGTTAAACATATAATAGTCAGTTTAGCTATAAAAGAAGATAAAATCTTCCATACCGTAACCAGAAGTCTTTTTTTATATTTAGACGAATAGCGTTTCTTATATAATTAAAGAAATCTTCGGTATTTTCATTTAAAGAAGGCTTGAAGTATTCAGAACCAGATAATTAGAATTTAGTTGACAAATTTTAGTTCTGATTCAGTTTACTAATGTTGTACAGACTAAAATTACATTTACTTCTTACAATATTACACATCGTTCCTAATTGACAGACACATATGGAGGAAATTATTGCGATATTTTTAAAAAGTTCATCATATTGTTGAAAAATTTAATCAGATTACAGTTTCTAAAATCCAGAGCTAATATCATCCGAAAATATAATTAATATATAAGCTGCTTTAGTAAATCCCGATTTAGAGTAATGAATTGTACAAAACATTGATTGAACGATCTATATTACAGATTCAAAATTAAATTTGGTAAAAAGAATGTATTTACAACTGTACAAAATGAAATAAATAAATATAATTATTTTATGCACCAACAATTTTGGTAAATTTTTATCAGTGTAATTTAGTCAGCAAATTTTAAACTTGTGAAAATAATTTGTATTTAATCTTCTTTTAATAACTCAACAGAACATCCATCTTGATTTCTATCAGTGTAATTTAGTCAGCGAATTTAAAACTAGTCAAAAGTATTTTATCTTCTTTTAATAACTCTGCAAAACATTCATTTTGATTTTTATCAGTGTAATTTAGTCAGCGAATTTAAAGAATTTTCATTTTATTTTATTTTAATAATTCTATAGAACATCCATTTTGATTTTTATCAGTGTAATTTGGTCAGCGAATTTAGAACTAGTAAAAAGTATTTGTATTTTATCTTCTTTTATTAAAAGAAGATAAAATACAAATTAATTAAAAATTAATTGTAAATTATAATTAATTAAAAATAAAAAAAAAATTAAATTAAAATTGTAAATTATAATTAATTAAAAAATAAATAAATTAAAATTAAAATTATAATTAATTAAAAATTGTAAATTATAATTAAAAAAAAAAATTAAATTAAAATTGTAAATTATAATTAATTAAAAATTGTAAATTATAATTAATTAAAAAATAATAACTTTGCAGAACATCCATTTTTATTTTTATCAGTGTAATACAGTCAGCGAATTTAAAACTAGTCAACAAAAGAGGTATTTTATCTTCTTTTAATAACTCTGCAAAACATCCGTTGTATGCACTTTTAAATGAAAAAAAAAAATGCAAGATCGCTCAGAATGACAACTCTCAAAAACTGATTGCGGCTGTTGATGACTTACAAGAGTGGGAAAGAGAACACAAAAATCAGTTTCCGCATGCAAATTAATGCTGAAACCATCGACTGCTAAGCGAGAATTTCCATACGAATAAAATAGAGTCTGCTGGTCACGAACATTTCCGTGCACTTTAGTTAAAAAGCAAGACTTTGAATAAGCATTTATGGAAAGTAAATGCTACTATTTTTCCCTTTTCTGGCCTTTTAACGTTGAGATTCTGCTTGTTTAGCGAAGCCGGAACGTGTGCTGGTAGGATGAGACATTACAAAAAGAGTGCATTGCAGTGTACAACAGCTGATATCTGTCGTAAGCGACATGTTTAAAACTGATAACATTGTGCATTCTTTTTTGGTAAATCGAGAGAATAAATGTTCAAGATATATAGATGGGATGTTAAACACGAAAAACGGGATGTTCTTCGTTTACGTTAATGAATGTGGAACTCTAGTATGCGTGAATGTCAATCTTTTAAACATAATACTTTTTAAAGACATTATGTATAGATTAAATACTTTCCAATGTCACTTTTAATCGATTAATAAAAATATAAATGAGTTATTAAATATAAGATAATTATTAAATACAAGTTAGTGATTAAAATGTTAATTTTTTGAGATCACTTATGTGTTCGGTTTTTTATTGATGGACACGTTAGCATAATATCTTCAACATTAATTAGTTTATTCATTCTAAAGTAAAGTTTGTTGTATTGAAAAGTGTAAAGAAACAATTTAATAGATAATGCAGAATATGTTTAGGCGTCATGCCAAAAATAATTAATTTTTGGTGATAATTTTATAAAAAGTAATAATTAAATAATAACCGATTGGTTATTAAATATTCTGCAGATGACAAAGAACTAATGCAAACTATTTTAACATGGTAATTTCTATCTTTCCAATAACGAATAGAGCTGTCCAGGGAGCTTTAAATATTGCAGATTCATATTTTAAATTTATAACCGAAATATATTTCAAAAGACATTTGAAATATAAACTATATATTATTTTTTGCGAGTACTTTTTTATTTCTACGAATGGTATTCAAGACATTGCAAGAAAGATTACTGTAACTTAGTTCTATTATTTTGCAATTTCTGCATTATATTCCTTTTATGGGAAATAATTGATTTTCCTTTTATTCCAGTATAATTTTTTAGTACAGCATTTGATTGCCAGTGTTCCACTTTAATCTTTAACGCAGGATAAACAACACTAGGGAAAACTATAACTAATCAAGTATCTTACATTTCTTAAATTATCGCAGTTGTTCATATTTTTAGTTGACATTTATCTAAATTTTCCAAAATAATTTTATATTTTATTTTCGTTCAAAATTTTTATTATCATTATAAATTTCAAACATATACATCATGAATAATACTCCTCTCGTGGTACTAGTAGTAATATGTGTTACTTAGTGTAAAAGAGGAAAAAGTATGATTTTGTTTATAACCTGAAATCGCTGTTTTGAAAACAATGTGAATATTTCAACTATTGCAAACTTTGTGAATATTGTAACTATTGCAATTATGTGAATATTATGAGAATATTGCAAACTGTGGGAATGTTATGTGAATATTGCAACAATTTCAAACTGTATGCATATTGCAACAGCATGTCTTGTATTGACAGTTGCATTGCTTGTTTGGAATATCCCGGGTTATCTGCAGCGCAACAAAGAAAAGTAGAGTAGTCACATCTGAACGTCTATCAGAAGTTCCTATCTTTTTTATTCTAGGGAACCCAAAATATATTGCTATTATAAAATTCTTAAAACTTTATGAGAATGCAGAAGTGCTAAAAATTCAGGGAAATACATCATGATAAGATAGTGATAATGTTATATTAAATTATCAATAAACATTGTGGCGGTAATAATTTTTCTTTATAGGAAAGTATTTTTATTAAGAAGATTATATTTTTATGCTTTAATTTTAGTTTATTACTGACGAAAACAAAAATGCTATTTAATAAATTATTGTCTTCCACTAAAGATGCTATAACAGGTTTTTGTTTTATTTTACTTCCTGCTGTCGGCAGCTTTAGTTAGCACTTTTTAATAACATACATTTTTCTCTTAACACAATCATCGTTCGCTGGGTACAACAAAAAACAAGAAAAAGCTTAATATACATTTTTAGGGAAAAAATTATATAGCAAGTACTCTTAAGAAAATGTAATGGAATCTATGAAACAAGTGGTATGAAAACTGCTTATTTACTTAACAGGTAGATCTCTGTTTTTATATATTTTTTATTTATTTTTTTAAGCTTTCTATATGAGAAAGATTAATTGAGTTTCTGTGAAATAGTGTTAATTTTTGTTTGTTTTTACTGGAAATTGCTAACATAAAACTATCTATTAATACCTAACTGACAGTATTTACTTATAGAATAAGCTCGCAGTATATTATTTAATTCTTTTATATATTAAGAATTACATTTTACTTCAAATAAAATGAAATTCTTAAGTGTTTTTTGTTTACTTTAATATCAATGTTAACGCTTCAGTTTGAGAATTTTTGTTGTTAAAAGTATAAAAAATATAAAATACTTAAGCTGGGAATAAAATTAATGACGCTAAAATACTTTTGTTTTTAGTTAGATAATAAGGAATGTATCTAATAAAATTTATAAATTTATTAAAATTTAAAAACTATAATTTACTTAGCAATATTGGAATCTTACTTTCGTAAACGCTTTTAATATCATAAATAATTCAAATATTTTTAAAATTTGTATTTATCTTACAAAAGAAACAAATATTCGATGCAAGTATAGAAGAGATTAGAAGTATACCTATTATTTAAAAAAACCCCCGTTAATTATATTAATTGTACTTAAATACAATTAAAAAAAATAAAAGTACGAATTAAAATAAAAACCATTTTTACATAAGCATTGTTAAACTTTAATGTGATTAATATACAATTTCTGAATTAAAACATTTTGAACACAATTAGTTTTTTTAATACTAATTGGTATTAAGTTTTTGCACACTAAATTTAGCATTATAGTGTTAAGTAACCATATGCGATATTTTATTTTGAATTATTTAATGCTTGGCTGTAATTAGTTGCACAATACTAAATGAGTTTTTGAATAAATTACTCATACATGATAACCTCATCAATTTGATACTAATTGGTAGTTAAGTATCTGGAAAAACTTATGAGTTTTGATATTTTATAATACCTTAATGTACCGCACATACTTTTCAATGATGGTCATAAAATTTTAAGAAGATGATTCGATATTTTTCCTTAAGTGTTAGGAAATATTTTTTTATTCGACTTAATTTCATAAATTATATATTAGAAAATGGTCTTAATGAGATAAAAATGTCTTTTATAAAAAGTAAATTACAAAAATCAATGTTTTTACCATTTCCACTTTCCTAGCTAGCGCCCATTGATATATTCAATGATAAGTACTGTGAATAAGTTTCCAAGAAGAAATAAAAGTTGTTCTAGAACTTGATCCCAAGGAAACAGTTGCTGTTCATATGAAAATCTATACTTCCGACTAATGATGTTAGGCACGCAAATACATGATATATTTTAGAAAAAATGCATGTTAAACCTTACTTGCTGCTCTAGATTGTTCCTAATGCTTACAATTTTGCGTGATTTCAAAATACTTTCTACATAATGTTTCTTTAATCCTAATGGATTAATAAAAGCTGAGCTCGCTTCAAATAATGTAAAATCAAAATTTATGGGGTGTAGTTTATTCTATTCAGGAGCAATTTAAATATTTTTATTTTTTATCAAAGTGTTTTAGAAGGTTTTTGATAGTAGAGAAATATATTTTAAGCCACGAATGAAACGAAGAGCAACTCGGGGAATAGGGAATTAAAAAAAAAAATAGTCGTATGGTATAGAAGTTGTTTTAGAAACATTTTATATGCTTCTTTTTGCATTGAGTTAATTTGATTTGAATTACAGGGAATAAAATATTATTCTTTATTCTATTTGACAAATATTTTTCAGCAGCAGTGCATTTTTAAAACAATATGCCCGACTCGTGGCTCAATGGCAGCGTGCGCCGCTGGTGAGCATTAGGATTAAGGTTCAATCCACTGGCTGCTTTATTGTAGACACTGTTTCAAAAACGAGAAAATTCGATGACATTTGCGATATTTAGCCTCTTGCTTCGTTAGTCGGAAAACCTGGTGGAATTTTCCTGGTTTTCCCCACGCAAAGTCATAAAATCCCGGAAAGCACTGCCCTCCTTCTTCAGCGACACAGGGCCAAGTCAGACTTCTACCTACGGGACACCATTATACCAGAAGCTTGCCCCCTCCCCCTCCTTCTATGACGACACACAAGTTCATGGACTTGGTCTAAATAATGCTGTCGACCAAGTGTGATAAGAAACAAACAAAACAATATAATGTAAATAATACTAAAAATTATGCAATCATGCACGTGCAATTGGTCATAGATAGATATTTTTGACTTCTTAGAATGTATAAATTAAGTGTATTTGGATTACTCTTGATATTGAATCTTTTAGAGAAAAAGAATCATAATTATCTTTAAAATGTTTCTTGTCTGAAATGTGTAATGAAAATATAGTGTTAACATCCATATATTTTACTTAATTAATAGAGGAAGTAACTTTTAAAATAATTTTATTGTAACTATTTATAATTCAAATAATCAAAATGCCTTTTACGAATGATGAGACAAACGTAATGCATCAGAGGTCATCATGAAATAAATACTTTACCAGCTTTTTATCGTGGATGGTATCATCTACCTAGAGATACAAGTGTGGAATCACGTACTCTTCCAAACTTTACTCTGGAATTTTGATGTAAATTAAAGATGTATTGATAAAGCTAAATAATTCACCAAAATGATGGTTTTTCCGAAAAATATTTACAAGTTAATTTTAAAAATACATTTTTATGTTAAAATAATAATTTTTCCCTCAACAAATAATTAACAATATTTAATTCATTCCAGGTTGAATCATGTGTTTTGCGGCTTGTCTTCTTGGAGTTACCACTTCGTAAATGTTGCTCTGCATACCTGCGTTTCGCTTCTGGTCACTTTCTTATGCCTCGATGTTTTAAAATGGTCTCGAGAAGATTCGGCTATTGCAGCTTTATTTTTGCTACTCACCCCATTCACACGGAAGCGGTAAGTAAAATTTTGTCACATACATAGTATTCGCGGGGTCTGATGGCTGAGTGGCTAGCGCTCTGGCGCTCGGTACCACAGGTTCGAGTTCCGGTGGTGCCATAGATCTTTGTGGTGATTCGGAATCCATTTTAAACCGTAGGTCCCTAATAGGATCGTAGAGCGTTGTAGGGGTAGTGTTATTCGCGTCCGTAGCATATCTTCAAGCTACACGTGCCTGGGTAGAGCTAAATGAGTAACAGAGGCGCAGCCCTTGCTTATGACATAAAAATTAACTGTCTCTGTATTGGCAGATGCATTAGAACAACCACAACATAGTATTCGCAATATATAATTTAAAAGTGTAAAGGTTTGCTTGATAATTTTGCTATTTTGTTTGCTGAAGTGACTCTAGTCTATCGATTTTTGCGGCTATCGTTTAAGTAGAAAAATATATTTAAGGTATACTAGAAATAAGAATTAGGGATGGTAATAGTTATATATTTTTTTAATTTGAATATCCACCCGATGCTTTCAAAAGGGATTGCATATTTTTATTGAGTAAGCATTATTTGAAATAGTCTTTTATAAGTAAGGACTAAAATTTGCTGACATCAACTATGGTTTCTTTCGATATATTGAAGTGATCCGCAAAGAAACTCATATTGGTGGTTAAAACATGCGATAAACTATATTGTAGCTCTTTCGAGGAAAATATAATCCATTCAAAGTTATCACGGAATTGATGTTGCTTAAATTTATAGACTAATGTACAATTTGGCGACATGATTCTCCTTGTTATCAATGTAGTCAAAGATAATGCATAGATGATTTCTTGGTTTATTTCCAATGTTACGGCTATGGTTTCTTTTCGAATGATTGAAGTGATCCGCAAAGACACTAACAATGGTGGTCAAAACATGCGAAAAATTATGTCGTAATTCTTTAGAGGAAAAGATAATAAATTCAGAGTTATGAGGAATCAATGTTATTTAAAATTATAGTCTAACGTACACTTTGGCAGCATGATTCTCCTTGTCATCAATGCAGTCAAAGGCGATGCATAGATGTTTTTTTTTTTTTGGTTCTTTTACAATGCTAGGAATACAGGCCATTTCCCTTTAAAATCAACACTGCAATAGTGTTTTTATCCCCTTAATAGCCAAAGCAGACAACATGCATTAATGTCTAATGCTAAAACTTTTCAACCAATAAACAGAATTTTATGGCCCGAATATTAGATACAAACATTGAAAAAGAGTTGGTGCGCAAAAGATCTACCTCCCCCGTGGTGCACCTGGTAACACTTTCTAGTGCCTAAAAGATCTGCAACTTGGCATTATTGTTAGATTAATGAACTCTGTTTCAGCATGTTTTGTTGTATTTTTTTTGTTGTTGTATGTTTTTTTTTTTCGTTGTTCTTTTTTTTTTTGCTGTAACTGTTCATAATCTGCCATTGGAAACAAAAAAAAAACATTGAAAAAGACGTATTTAGTAAAAATAAAATTATCAATCGAAGAATTTAAAATAACACATACAGTTTTTCAGATAACTCTGTTGAAAAGGATTAACAGTTTTATTTGTTGTGAAATCCATGCATTATTTTGTTTTCGCTTAAATGCGATTGTCTTAAGGCTTAAAAATTTTTCACATAAAACTGCTTGAACTATATACATTTAAAAGTTCCTACTTAAAGTTATTTCATAAAGATTCTGCTATAATTAGATTAGAATAAGCAAAAGAAACGTGATTTCATTTACTCATCTCCTTTAAAGTATTTATAATTTAATTCCTTATAACTTAACATGAAGGTCTAGAGAATGTTGCAATAGCAATTTTGCAATGAACGTCATAGAGAAAAGGAGTTAAAGGAATTTCTTTGAGTCTGAAACAAATTTAGTTTTCTTTATAATTTTATTATAAAGAAAATAAATTTAATTTATTTTTTAAAAGCTTAAAAAGTTTAGCAAAACATAACAAAATAAAATGTCTTTATTTTACAAAAAGCTTTAAAAATTATTTAAATAAGAAATATGGTTTCTAGACGAAACATTTTGTTCTATTACGGAAAATAATAATTTTACATAGTAAACTAGTAACGAAATTAATAAATAATTAGTTCCATAGTTGTTTTGCAAAGAAAATCATTTTATTTTGCTTATGATACATTTGATGCAAAAGGCGTTGACTCTTAAAAATGAACCTCTATTAGATTTATTTAATAGAGCACGCAAGGCTGCCTATTGTACCTAAATGGTACGTTTACACTAAATGACATAACTAATACAGAATAAAAATAATACCTCGTGAACTTTAAAAAGCTTCTCAAGTAATAGTATCTGTCATGAATTTAAAAATCTGTCCTTCAAAAATTTATTTCAGTGCAGGATAAAACTGTAATTAATAAGAAACTATTAATTTTCTTAATGGAGCTCTATGCTGATTGTTAATTGTTTGAAATTGTTTATCGTAATTTACAAATTGCTTTTGCATATTTTATTTATAAATTAAACTACTGGAACGAAATGATAGGTTTGTTAAGAAAAATATACACAGTGAATTTTGAGTTAAAATATTGAGCTTCTAAATTAAAGAAAGCATAAAGAATCGGATTAAATAACCCTGTCTTAAAACTTAACTACTATGCAAAAAGGGAGGACTTAATATTGGACCTTATAGTTTAGTACGAATAGTCTCCAATGGTAAAAGACGAACCTTATGAAAAAATTTGACTTTCCGGGGTAGCTGCTCCGCATTTATAAACAATACAGAAGAAAACCCAGAAAACTTTCCCCCGATCAATCTAATAGTCGACGCGATTTCATTATACAAAGAAAAAGGATTTACAAGGACTAAATACGAAACTCAGGTTCCACATAGTTTAGAAAAAATAGCCTCTGATGATAAAAAATGGTCCTTACAGGAAAAATTGACTTTCAGAGGTAACTATTCCACATTTATACACAATATGGAAGACAAATCAGAAAAACATCCCCCAATCAATCTAACTGTTGATGTAAAGCTTTTTTCTATAACAAAGTCGCAAGGACTGAATATGGGACCTCTCATAGTTTATCACGAATGATCTCCAGAGAGACCTTACAAGAAAATGTGATTTTCCAGGGTAACTGTTCCGCATTTATAAATTATTATGGAAGAAAATTAAGGAATACTTATAGAAGAAAACCACCCACCAATCAGTATAATTGTTGATGCGAGATGCGTCATATATACTGTCGCAATGGACCTGAGTCGTCTATTCGTTTCTGTAAACAGTGACTGCAATTCACGCCAAGCACTGACTCTTGCATGCGATCAGGACAACAAGTAGAATGAAACTAACAATTGCGAACAAAAATATTCATGTCATTATAGTGCCATTTATTAATAAAATGCACTGAAGTATTTTCAATTTATTATTATATCTTCATAATAATACAGCGAGTGTTCTTATTCTCTATTTTCACTGGAGCATATATTTTTATTCATAATGGACAAATAAACCGATAATGAAAATATTGTATGCATTTAAAACTGTTCTAAAACTATTCAGATTATTCGCTTTATTAACAGGGAAATTTAAGAATATTAAAATTTAATTCAAATAAATTGACTTTTACAAACTCGCCAGATTGTGTTTCGTAAAAATATATTTACCATTTTTATTTAAAATTTAATGCTCTGATGACTCCAATTTATTACTAATTAATTTTATATTAAATTCAACTTAATGCAACTTACTTCTAATTATTCATTAACAGAAAAAAACAAAAATGCTTTCATTCCTCCTAATTACTTTATTGTTTTATTTATTCTATAGTTCTAGGTTTGTACTGAATCAATATCAGAATATGAATTTTAACGGGGCGTATTTAAAAGACGTTATATCCTTGAGAGATTATTAAATTCCCCGTTGTGTTTAACTAAAATCTTTACATAATGTCAAAATTCAAAAAAATGAATCGACTTCATCAAAATGTCCTTCTGTAAAAAGTAAGATAAACTTCAATTAATACCTCGGATTACGTTGTCTTCTTCATTGACAGTTAATTCATTTCACCTTTTCAAAAAATGGTTTACAAGGACTGAATATGGGACCTCTCATGTTTAGCACGAATTGCCTCCAATGATAAAGATGAACTTTATGGAAAATTTGACTTTTCCTGAGGTAACTGTCCAGCTTATAAACCATATGGAAGGCAACCCAGAAAACATACCCCAATCAATCTAATTGTTGATGTGACTTTATTAAACAAAAAAAGGTGTACCAGAACTGAATATGGGACTCATGTTCCACAAAGTTTAGAACGAATAGTCTCCGATGGTACAGATGGATTTCATGGGAAAATTGACTTTCCAGGGTAACTTCCTGCATTTATAAACAATTATGGAAGAAATCCAGAAGACTCCCACCAATTAGTCTGATTGTTGATTCGAGATGCGTTATATATGCTGTCAAAATGTCTCTGAGTATTCTGTAAGAAGTGATTGCAAAACACTCCACATAGAACTCTTGCACGCGATACTTGTAAGGACAAAAAGTAAAAACGAAACTAAGAATTGCGGACAAAAATATTCATGTTATTATAGTGATATTTATTAATAAAATACACTGAGGTACTTTCAGTTTATTATTATATTTCATAACGAAGCGAGTTTTCTTTTCGGTTTTCATTGAGCATGCATTTTTATTCATAATGCACAAATAAACATATAATGAAAATATTGTATGCATTTAAAAACTGTTCTAAAATATTCAAATGGTTAGCTTTATTAACAGGAAAAATTTAAGAATATTAAAATAAACTGATTTGTACAAACACGCCAGATTTTATTTTAAAATTTACTGCTCCGGCGGTAACTCAATTTATTACTAATTAATTTTATATTAAATTCAACTTATTTCTAATTATTCAGCAACAGAAAAAAAGCAAGTGAGTTAATTCCCCTAATTACTTTATTATTTTATTTATTCTATAGTTCTAGATTTTTACTGAATCAATATTAGAATATAAATTTTTACGGCACGTATTTAAAAGACTTATATCCTTGAGAGATTATTAAATCCCACGTTGGGTTTAACTAAAATCATTACATAATGTCAAAATTCAAAAAGAAGGCTCGACTTCATCAAAATTTCCTTCTGCAAAAAGTAAGATAAACTTCAATTAATACCACGGATTACGTTGTCTTCTTCATTGACAGTTAACTCATTTCACCTTTATCGCATTTCTCTGCAGTCGCCATTTTTCTCCTGTCGCAATTTTTGTATGCTTATTTGTTTCTCGCTTGATGTTTATTATATAATTAAAAGCGACTTTTTTTAATCTTTTTTTTTTCATGCTCAAACACATTTGAGCCAAATACCCTTTAAAGACATGTGATTTAGCCGAAAAGACGGATTTTTTTTATGACGCATATGCAAGTAGCATTTAATTATGACTGAAAAAGATTAAATAAGACCTGAAGATGGCTAAAAAGTTATTAATTGAGGAGAAAATGAAATTAGTGTTACTGAGAAAAATAAAAATGTGGAAAAGGAATATTTTTGGTACTGGCGTTATTCCAACGTTTATCTAGGAAAATTAAGTCCAAGTCATTAAAATGTACTTTGCAAGAAAAATGTGAAATGAAATTTCGTCTTAATAAAGCATAATATTGGTGTCATGATTTCCTAGCACTTTATCTAATTTCAATTATTATCATTATTTTTTTTTTACTTTTATTCTACTTGGATTAAAATATTTTTGATAACGTTTCGTTATTAAAAAAAAGGAAAAAAGTTTTTTTTTTCCCCATAATCCCATGGAGGTTTGGATAAAAAAATTGAGTTAAACATAAAACATTTTATTTAACAGAATAAAAAGAAAAATTAATGAGTGCATATTTTACATAATTAATGAATTGAATTGAATTATTATATTTGTTTAATAAAGCATCACTCTATTAAAAAAAAATTATAAATAATAAAAGAAATCTGTTCGTTGGAAGGTAAAAAAAAAAAAAAAAAAAAAAAACAGATTTTAACAAGATGTCTGGGAAATAAAGTGAATAATGAGAATATTATCAATTAAAAAAATGTGTAATTCTGGGAGGAAAAATTATAATAAAAGAAAATTCATTTGCCTTGGGATTAAAAAAAAAGTTGGTGATAATTGCATTTTAGACTTACATTTTAACATTTTCATTAATAAAACAAAAAAAAAAAACTTTCTACTTTTAAAAAATAAAATACATCGATTTACTGCTATTAGCTCTAATTTAAAAACTGTCAATTAAGTATTAAATAATCCAACACTCCCTCTAATTAGTTTATTAATACATTAAAATACTAATTAATACATTGAAGATATGCAAAAAAAAAAAAAAAAAGCTAATACAACAAAAATGACATTTAAATAAATTTCTGAGTTTTTTCTATGAATTCTATATATTTATCTTTAATACAAATGTTCATAACTACGCAAAGGAACAATAAAATGGCAGAACAAATAAAAATTTGAAATACATTGATCAAAAAATAGATAAGTCAACTTCTAAATACATCCAGAAAATGAACAAATCAAAAAATAACATAACGTTAAGATGACTTGATCAAGTCATTTTTATCTTCAGGATACTGATTTTACAATCCGTGATAACGCTTGAAGGTATATATTCCTGATAAAGCTAACCTCATAATAATTTAGGTTTATTTTCTAATTTTCTTGTATATATTTAAGACTTTTGCATCCTCGATTTGTATATATTTTAGTTCACTTGATCTACCAATTTAAGGCTCGTTCCCACCGAGGCGAGAGACGTGAAGATTCAAGAGGCAAGCGACAAAATTTTTCGACCCCTTCACAGCGAAACGTCAGAAATAGCATTACGCCTAGTGAAAACCCGCTTCGAGTTGAAAGTTGGGCAACTCAAGCGGCGGATTGCAAACCGGTTTCAGGCGTCCGCGATGATGCTAGTGATTGGTCAAATTTTTCGCTTGCATCTTCTCACCTTGGTGAGCACGAGCCTCTCTTAGTGGCTCTGTATTTATGTTTATATGTATTGAAATATTTTGTTACATCCTGCAACTATTTGTTAATAGGCCTGATGGCCGAGTGATTAAAGCTCTGGGGCTCGGTGCCATAGGATTTGAGTCCCGGCTGTACAATGAATGTTTGTTGTGGTTCGGAATCTACTTCAAGCCGTAGATAACGGTCTAATATGACCGTAGAGCGTCACAGTGCCCAATCAGATTTCTCACCCACATCATTCCCAAACTGTTAATGGGCAATTCATCTCTAATCATAGTGATGAGGGTGGTGTAGTAGTGGTAAAGGAGTGGAAGTAGTCCGGGTAGGGCTGACAACCCTACCCGTAAAAATTCAGCTTCACAGAGCCAAGTCAGACTTCTACCGAAGGGTGCTCCATCGCAACAGAGGCTGTCCCTCTTTCAATACTTCCATGAGACTGCACGGGTTTTCGGATTCGGTCTAGATGTTGCTGTCTATCAAGTGGGGATAAGAAGCAACACTATTTGTAACTTCAGAATATTAATGCATATTTTTCAGATAATTTTTACAGATGAGAATATTTATTTCTTTTTATTAGATATACTTATTGACGTATACAAATTTAAAAATAGTTGTGGTTATTATAAAATAACTTTCGTTTAACAGATTTTTTTTTTTTTAGCATTGTGTTTTTTAATAAGCTTTTTCTTAATTTTTATCGTTTTTATTTTTTGTACTTTTTTTAGATGTAGCATATATTTCTGATATTCTTTATATATATATATATATACGAAGTCAAATCTATCAGCTCAGCTGAAATTGCTTAAACAAATGCTAGATTAAATTCACTGTAAATGCCTTTATAGGATTTACAGCTAACTTAAATTTTATTAAAATGTTCAGTAAAATTTCAAGAATTGTAAATCATTTAAAAATGTTTTAATAACAAAAATGATATCCTTAAAACTACACTTCCAGACGCTATAAATCAACATAAACTGTTTTACAATAAATGTTTTTATTACCATAAAGTGATAAAAGTCATAACTTTAGGTTTGCAATAAAATTCACTGACTAAATATCTGCAATAACGGATACATTTACTAAAATATATGTACATTATAAGAAAACAAAATAGCGTTAGGTTTATTGAGTCTGTATTATGTAAAAGGAGCTTATATATACAAATTTTGTGAGAATCGAATGTATATTTATATGGAAACATTTGCAAATCTATTGAAGTTTAACATATAATTTACATTTTAAAGTTTGATAGCAGCTTCTTACTAGAAATAACGAGAAAAAAGTATTTTATTTTAGAAGATTTATTAAAATTCTTTCAGAAATTCTAATAAGTTTTCTGAAAAATAATAAAACACTTTTTATGTAAAATCTTGCAAAGTACAAAATATTAAAAGATTTAAATAAGGAAATTACTTTTGCATTTCTCAAATAATGTCAAAAGTTTCGCAATTTTCTTCTATGGCTGCACTTCAGAAAATTGAAAATATTTGTTTGTACATCCAAAAATAGTATATTCAATTAAGGAATGTAATATTGAGGGAATTTCGTAAATTTAATTTCCCCCACTTATTCATTAAATTTAGGATGAGAATATATTAAAAATACAGTATGTGCTTAAGAAGTACTGCCAGTATATGTAATTATAAGAACTTTTTATAGAAAAATTTTATATTTGCTAAATAAACATTAATTGCAAAATTTTTTATTAAAAACTATAAATATTCAAAAGTTCGTAAAGATTTGTAAATATTCTGAGTTAACTAAATTTATATACTGAATTTATTAACTTATGAAATATAATTACATCCTACATTTTGTTAACTTTTGAAGTCGTTATTTAAATGAAATGAGAGATTAAATAGCATGAGTTTGTTGACTTTTTAAAGAATGTATTACCTTAATAGTATTAAATATAAATCTTCTCGATTTAATTAAATGTTGTTTTATGAAGACATTCTGTGCAATATTTAGTTTCATACAATAGATGTAACTTTTAAACTATGTTAAGAGGAAAAATTATTACGACTTTGTTATCTTTTAAAACTGAATGTAACGTATGCTACAAAGTTAATTTTATCTGATGGTACATTTCTATGCCTATTTTAATTAAATTATGACAGAAAGAATTGAATTAATAATAAAGATACTTTTGATTGTTATATAAATTAAAATGCAAAATAAAATAAAAAAATAAACGCGATTTTAATTTTCAACAATAATATATTGCCTGAAAAATTAAAAAAAAAAAAAAATGAATATAGATTAATAAAAAAGGTAATACTATTAGTTGATGAGAGAGATTGAAAATAAAAGAAATGTTCTTTTTATCAATAACAAAATTTAAATAATTTATTCCTCAGTGTTTTTCAATTTCAGTCAGTTCGTGTTTTTACAAAATAAATTAAAAATGCCATATTAATAAGAGAATGCAATTTTTTTTATTTCTTAAAGTGACATTAATTTGTGAAAATCAGTTCTCGTAGCAGCAAACAATAAAAGGATTTTTGAATTTAAAATTAGACGAAAGCATGTAAATCTTTTGTTCGAAATTTAATTTGATTAAAGTGCAACGCATTTCTGAACTCTACTTATTATTTTCAGGAGTAAATTTAGAGAAAGGCAAATAAATGATTAATTTAAAAGAAAACACAAAACAAACTCTAAAAGACGAACGGTTTTATCTATTTATTTTTCAAACACTAAAATGTTTTTTATCTTGAATCTAAATTATTTAAATTTGTTTGGACGCAGCTACTATATTAATTAAATTATGTATCAAACTTTTCAACAATTCGTATTTGTATCTTTTGTTAAGCTATGTATACTAATAAGAGAACTACTTATAAACATGCCTAAATAACTGAGAAAGAATGGAGAAATAAAATTAATTATTTTACCTTAAAATACAATGGTTTAAAATAAGTTGAAGAAAATTCAGATTCTCCTAGGAATGAAATTACATATTTATTTTCTGATGATATTATCCTTTAAGCCAGAGGTTCTTAAATTGTGGGGCACGACACTCAAAAAGGAAAGGTGTTAGGATATGATAATAGGGCGGCAGGAGCTGACATATTTCCTACAGAAAAAAATTAAATCATCTTAAGTACATAAATACAACAAAAAATAATATTGGAAGAAATTTTTTTTTTTAATATCTTAGTAAAAATTCGGATTCTTTTCACAACGTATTAATGCAGCCAGATTTTTTTTATACATGGAATTTATTAAACCAGAAGACTAAAATAAATATATCGTTATATTCTAAAGAGAACTTTTTTTCTTCTACATCAGATGAAGAAGCAATTCTTTAAAAAAGAGCAACACATTTCATTAATGACAATTATCACTAAAATATATAAATTTTTTTTGTCAATAAGTAATTTCATAAAAGTGGAAGACTTTGGAAAATCGTGCTATTCAAATAGATTGCTAAAATAAAATTAAGTAAATTCACCATCCATGCCAATATGAAATTTACCCATGAAACATTAAGCGACAAAACTTTTTCTTGTTAAAATGGTTACGCAGCTAAAGGCTAGAGTACTGCAGCTCATAGTTCTTAAATATCATTATATATGTATATAGCATATCAGGACAAACTTAAAAAATAAAAAAATTGAAAACTAGTAAAGACAAAAAAGATCAAGTTTGGACAGGAAGAATGGAAATAAGATTTTTTTTTTTTTTTCGGGGAGGGGGTTATGCCCGGAAAAAAAAATTATACCACCAAATAACTCTGTCATTTGATTAGCTATTTGTAATACATTAAACCTTATTCTTTATTAATAATAGAATAGTTTCTATGCTATCTATATTCTCTGCGTTTCTAAGTTATCTTTTTATAAGGAGAAAAGTCGTTTAACACTTATATGGTTTGCTACAAAAGTAGTAACTGTTTTTTGTTGCTGAAGGAAAAAAATTGAATCGCATTTTTAACACTTAATTTTAAAATTAATTCGAAGAATTACGGAAACATACAAATTATTTGATAAAAAAGCCAGGAGCCGACTGACTTTTAAAACCGACTCTTTAAACCTTCCAAATTTTTAAAACCGACTTCTTCAAAAATGCTCCATTCCTGACTTCTTTGCTGCCTACTCCGACTCCCCCATTTCTGCTAGTTGTGTGGTAGAAACGAGCAAAATGGCCATTTTCTAGGTCACTGAGTTAACACTCAATGTTTCTTAATATTTTCAAAATTTATTCATTAACATGCTTGGTATAAAGGAATCTGAAAGCGGAATTTTGGATGATAGAATAATTTTTAGGAAAAGAATTGATCTTCGTGTTTTTTTCCTACAAGTTACCTTTTTATCAAGTTTGCACCTCCAACCATAAATATTCATTGGTAAAATTACCAAGATTATTAAACATTCCCTTCAGTCATTGGCTTCCTGGTTTTAATTTTTCTTTTTATAAAAGTATTTTATATGCATTTTATTTTTTATTTCCTCTAATATTTTAGAGCTGGAGCAGTTAAGTGTATCATATTAAATCTTACTGAGCTTCAAAAGAACTGAATAATACGGACAAAAAATTATTTCTGTAGTCAGAAAAAGTATATTTATAAGAGTCTTATTTTCCCCACATAATTTCAATTTCATGCTTTAAAAATTACGAAAGAAATTTTAATATTTCTTAGTTTTAAAGCTTCTGGCAAAATCAGCAACTGGCATTGTAGTATTCTGCAAAAATATTTATCTTTTTGTATCTCTTTTCCTTTCAGGTCTCCAGTGCAGTTGGTCGTGCGGAAGTACTGTCAGCATTCTTCTTCCTTTCGTCTCTGCTGGCTTTTGTGAAGTAAGTCTCACTAAAAATTCTGAATAATTCTTTAAATTTAAAATAATTTAGAAGCACTTCCCTAGGCGTACGTGCC
The DNA here is from genome assembly GCA_021605095.1 of Caerostris extrusa. Taxonomy (NCBI): domain Eukaryota; kingdom Metazoa; phylum Arthropoda; class Arachnida; order Araneae; family Araneidae; genus Caerostris; species Caerostris extrusa. Next base: position 39,425 of record BPLR01015001.1, on the reverse strand, counting down.
ACAGAATGAGATAGCGTGTCACACAATTTCTAACGGGAAGGGAAATCCACTTCTCACGGTTGATGTATGTTGTTCATGCTTCTGCGACAGTTGGGTGAGCAATGCATTTTCACCGCAGCCTTTTATTTGTGGTGGTGGAGCTTCGAAAATTCACAGCATGCAATGCTGTGTAGGATTCATTGCCTTGTTTTAAATTCTGGAAGATGCATTCAATAATTTTACAGAAAATTACGATTCAGCAATACCGACTAATTAACGGATGTTAGGTTAGGAATTTTCTTGTGTGAAATTTGTCAGGAAGCTGATATGATCTATTTGTCCTATTAAAAGAAAAGCTCCAAAACACGACAAACAATGTTTAAAAAACTTTAAAAACATTTGTTTCTATGTATGATCTTTCATACATAAACCTTTTATACTACGGTGACCAGGAGCTTAAATTGTTCAGATAATAATTCAAAGCATTTCATACAATTAATAACTTAACCATTTAAAGCTCAATATTATTTATATTGAGCTTAATATTGGTTTTTTGAAATTAAATGAATCTTAAATTTCATTCATAAAATGTATATTCTAATACAGATATATGTATTTATTACATTAGTTTAGATATTACATCTCAAGCATAGCTTCCTTTTAATAACACATTTTACTTTACGTTCTATTGAATTTATTACCGACTAATGAAGTTGTTACTTGTCATGAAGTTGATATGTTCTATTTGTCCTATTAAATGTATTGTTCAACCAACGACAAATTATGCTTAAAATAATTTTTAACAAAACATTTGTTTCTATGTATGATCTTTCATACATATTTTTTTTTTATTCTAGAGTGACCAACAAGCTTAAATTGTTCAGATAATAATTCAATCATTAAAAGCAATTCATACAATATATTCTGTTCCATAATTTAGCCATTTAAAGCTCAATATTATGTAGCAATAATATCATTTGTTTGAACTTAAAAGAATCTAAAATTTAATAAATTAGTAAAAATGGATATTCAAATTCACTTAAATGTATTTGTTACATTAGCTTAGATATTACATCTCAAGTCTAGCATCCTTTAATAATATATTTTTACTTTACGTTCTGTTGAATTTTTGAAAAAGTTAAAAATTATAAAATAGTTTTTTTTTCCCAAAATTTCGAGTATTAAAAAAGATGCTTTTTTAATACTTTCAAACTATCCAAATCCTATTTGAATGAATTTTAAAATCTAAATTTTGTTTTTCTAAATCTAATTAAAAGATACAGTTTTTGTTCAACATAACTTTTGCTTATACTTTGATTTCAAGCCAAAAAACTAGTAATTTAGAAAAACATTTGCATTTTTACTTAGGCAAATTACTTCAGGGGTTTTGTGGGATTTTCCCATCTTAAATAAAAAGCACTTCTGAGGTAGACTTAATATATACTTACTGTTTTTTATTAGCACCTAATTTATTTAAATGTGTCTCTTACTATAAACCAAGACATTTTGGATGCATATATAAGAAATGCTATAAAAAAGAAATAAAGATCCTAGTTTGAATATTAATAACTGAAAAAATTATTTAAACTTAATAACTATTTAATTTAAAAATGAATAATGAGTTTTCCTTAAAGAAAGGGATTCTGCTGGATTTTTAAGAATTTAAATTAATTTTATATAATTTATTTCTGCTGGCCAAAAATAGTTTATTAACTTAGAAGCAAAATCTAAGTGTGGACGAAGTTTAGGTAACTGTACTAAGTGTAGACGAATTGGGGATAACTATACTAAGTGAGGACGTTTCAAACTAATCCATATTTTAAATACTAAATTTCAATTTGTGGTAACTCTGATCAACAACGCATTATTATTTAAATTGTTGTGTTTAAGATGGTGTAGTAATGTAGTAGTAAAATTATTTAAGCGTTGTGTAACATATTAATATGATATAAAATTTTCATAGTTGGTAAAAAAGTTATGCCAAACGCCATATTTATATTCCGACGATTTTCAATTAATTGAGATCATAAAACTCAATCAATATCTGAAAAAAAAGATATTGCAATCACATTGCAATAAAAAACCAAATGAAATAAATCGTAAACATTTTTAATTTGTTTACATAGATTACAATTAAAAGGAAAATACTTGACACTTGGAAATCTAAGTGTGAAAAAATCTAAGTGGAGATCGGTAACTTGACCCTAAAATCAAGTGTGGACGTTTCAAACTAATCCATATTTTAAGCACTAAATTTCAAAGTGTGATAACTCTGATCAACAATGCCTTATTGCTTATATTGCTGTATTTAAGACGGTATAGTAATGTAGTAGCAAAAAATATTTAAGCATTGTGTAACTTATTAATATGATATAAATGTTCTACAGTTGGTAAAAAGTAGTATCAAATGCCAAATTTAAATTCTGACGATTTTCAATCAATTGAACTAATATAGCTTAATCAATAACTGAAAAAGTTGTGAAAGCATATTGCAATTACAAACCAAATAAAATAAGACATAAAATTTGTGTATCTTGATTACAATTGAATGAAAAAAAACCATACCACTTGTATCTGTAATTTATGTAAAAGCTCTAGAAAGATGTCAGATATAAATGATGAAAAAAAAAAAATCAAAAAATGATATCCAAGTGCTAAAGTGATTTATCTTCGAATCAAAACTATAAATGAGTACAAACGAAACCTTTCCATAAAAACCCAACATACAAAGGGAGTAAGACAGAAATTCTTAATCAAATGGTTAAGCATTTGTTTGTCAGAGTAAGAAAAAAAATAATAATAAATGCTGCCCAGTTAATCAAGTGTATTGTCATCTATAATTCAGTGCTTTATTTTCTCTATGGCAGTAATTTTCTATTGGGAGCGTTGCGTGGAAAAGATAGCTATGAACAGGGATTATTTATTTAGATGTGTACACCATAATGCTATGGTAGTATAGAAAAATACCATTGCCTAATGACGGAAGCAGAGATAAGAAGAAAACAAAATCAACCATAATAATCTTCTTTTCTATTAATAAGGATATGGTACAGATGAAATCACAGAAAAGGTAGACGCTTATAGGTGCATACAAAAGAATTTATTAAGAAATACTCGAAACAGTTAGATTTTCTTTAAAAAGGATTTTTAGTAATTGAGGAACATATATTTTTACCTAAAGTATTTATTGAATTTTTAAGAGCTATGTAATATAAAAGTGATAAGTACTTCATGATTTTTATGTGAGCAACACATTTAATTTCAAAGGCATTGTTAAAGGTTCAGGGAAAAAATTTCATAAGGATAAATATAAATCATTAGCAAATAATGCTGAATTTTTAGATTTTGTTTTTTATACTTGAGTGGATTATTGATACTGTTTTTCAGAAAATAGTTTATAAGAGAAAGTAAGAAATTAATTGCATAAATAGTTCAATTAATTAATATTCCCTTTGTTATTTTTAATTTATTTGAAGTCCTTACTTGAAATAAAATTGATTTAATTACGATTCAAACAATAACCTTTCTAACTTCCTTCTTTAACTTTTGTTTTTTGTTTAGCTTAGTTTTATACATAAAAAACTCAAACCCCAAATAAAACATAGCAGGGTATAATAAAGATGCACAAATATTCTTTACTACCGCTATTTAATTTTTCAGTTTTAGGTAACTGGTAAGGTATTTAATTTTTATCTTGAAAATATAATTCAATGAATGAGTTCAGTTTTAGCATCGTTGTAGTTATGCGACTGATTGTGTATAATGATTTACTGATTTTCTTAGATATAAAAAAAATCTATGTGGGCCATTGCTTTGAAAAAGACTTAAGAAACCTAGGATTCCAACGCTCCTTAAACCCTAAAAGAACAGTTAATTTCAAGGGCAATATTTATTGAACTGGAAAAAATTAAATGCATATTTAATCTAATAACTATATAATTAAACATTTATTGAAAGACAAAATTTCTTATAGTATATTGCAATCTTTTTTATATGTACTTAAGAAGAGAAAGTTATAATTTCATAAAATGTTTTTTTTTCACTGAAAGTTATAAAAATATTTTTCCCTTGAAACCTATTTTTATAAACTAGTTTGCATTACACGAAAAAATATGTACACACAGATTGATCTTTGTGATTACCTATAATTCGATATAAGCCAAACTTTACTGAAACTAAGTCAGTATACACTTTAAATTCATTATTGCCGAATTAAACCGTATTCCAACCGAGAAATCCTTTCCAAATTTTCTGCGATTTTAAATTAGAAATTATATTATTTACCAATAAAAGTGGGGATTTCACAATTTTTGCATTTATGTTAAATTTTATAAACTTTTTTTGATGTTGAAGAATGAATGCACAATTATTAAAATATATATATATTCAAATAAATAATCTAAAAGATAATTTTGATGTTGAAGGAAATGTGAGAGTAAAATTGGTGACTATACGAATACAAGTGGAAGTGGGTTATGGTTGCATGAAGACGATAATGAGCAATAAACTACATAATTATTTCCATTTACAAATGTTTCTAAATTGGCGACATCTCTAATTAGCTAACAGTATAGAGTTTACCAGATGTTGATGATAGGAAATCCGGCATATCTCAGCAAGAAGCAGACATTCTAATTAGCGACCGATGATTATAAACAGATAGTTCAAAAACATCACGGAAAATAATCATTTTTATACGCTTTCTCGTGTCCCATTTCCGGAAAAATAACTTAATTTCTTTTTGTAAATATTTCTTAATTGCATTTATTTTATTTGGAATCGTTATTGTTTTTCCATAAAAGAAAATACGTTTTGTCGATTTAAATAATGACTGCACAATAACAATAATTGAAATAAAAAGAGTACTGTTATATAATTATTTCCAAACATATTTAACATTTTCTAAAAAGAAATAATATTTTATGAGCATTTAAAGTAAGGTGCATACTAAAGTCATTAAGTGATAAACTTATTTATTTTAAATAACAATACACATTTTTAAGAGTGTAAAAACAAAATATAAAGTAATCATTTTAGCAGCCATAATTTTTACTATTTATGTCCGGCTATGTAAATAATTTATAAACATCTTTTAAGAAATGAATTATATTGTGTATGTATTCACCATGAGTTTTGCAAAATTGAGATTTTAATAAACTATGCCTAAGTGTTCTGTACTGTTTAGACAAAAATAACCATACACAAAATAAAATAAAAAATCTCTTTTGCAATTTTTTATTTTATTTTTTATTATACTTTTTAATTATTTCTTTTTCAAGAATTCATGCTAATGATTTAACCATTCTGTTTATTTGCAGTTCATAATATTTTCAAACTTCGTTAATTAATTAAGTTTTAAAAGAATAATATTATTATATAAATCTGTTTAATTTACTTGTTTTGCATCTTAATGTTCTATTTGACAATTAGAGGATCCAGAAAACATAAATAAAATAAAATTATAGTTATTTACTGAAATGTATTTGTCTTTTGAAATGTTTATACAATTCATCTAAGTTAAATTTTTAAAAATGAAAATAAATTATATATTTTTTATTATTTAATTCTTATTTTGTTAATTTTGAATATGATATTTTTATGACACTGACAAACTATTGAAACACCGCAATATATTTTTGAATATTATTAGAATGCAAATATGATTATTTACCATATTAATATACAATATATTGAATTTCATTAAATAAAAAGTATGAAATTTAAACGTAACAAATAATCGTAAATATTTGTTTTGTACATATATTAATTTTCGATTTTAGTTTAAAATTATATATTCTTGTTATAACTATAAGAATAAATTCGAAAACATTAAAATGACGAAGAATATAATTTTTTATGTTACATAATTTGGCTACATTCCATATTAGAATATGTCGAAATCTTCGCAAAAGCAATGCTATTGCCCATTATAAAAGAAGTTTTTTTTTGTTGTTCTCTTTGCATCAAAGGGAAAAAGACTAGAAGTCAATAGTTGAACTAAAATCAATATAATAAATAGTTGTTAATATGACTTCATTGACAATTTTCCAATGAAACCAAATATTTTCTAAACGATATAAACGTTTACTTATAATCAATGCATAATTAGTAAATTACAGATTCCAAATGCGTTAATATATGTGAAACAAAAAGTTAAAATACGAGATTGGAGAAATTTAATACTGTGTTTGTTTATCCATCAATTGATAAAAACTATATAAAATACTTATCAAGAATAATATTAACCATGGGTACATCTTTAAAATTTACACTTTATCATTTACAAACATAAAACCTCCATTTTTTAATTTCCGGATATTATTGAAAAAAGCAACATTTATCATATCAGTAGGATGTAACTTTCACATTGGTTTAATTTGCCGAGATTAGGCATCGCACTTCGCAGTATGTAATTTTTTACGCTTGATTTATTTTTAAAAAAATTTTTTACTTCTCTTTTTTTTTCACTTTTTGGAAAAAGAGGATTAAATTTAATATTCATGAATAAGTTTTATTTTAGATCATTGATTCTCAGATTTTTTTTTTTATTGTTATTTATTACCGTATCATAGAAAATATGTTTTCTAAAGCGTTTAATATTTCAATGGTATCTGAAATTTAACGATGGTGTCAAAAGAATTTAAAGCTGCAAAATAAAGGTACTTCAAAATATTTTCGAAGCCTGCAGTATATTAAAAAGGAATTCAACAGGAATCTTTTAAAATAGTCAAAGTATGCCCATATAATCTGCTACAAACATATTAATGCTTTCCTAATTTGTGTTTTAAATCGAACTTATTATTTTAATATTTTTACATTGAGTAACACTTGATTAAAAAAACAGTAGTGTTTAGATATCAGATTCCGAGAAAGAATAGACACTCCAAATAAATTTCAAGTAAAATGCGATTGGATTATCTATTTTGTTAAACCACAGCTAATCTTTCAATTTGAAACTGAAAACAAAATATCCAAAAAACTAGTTAAAATAATATCTATAATATATAAAAATGCTATTAAAAAGTAATATGACATTTTATTAAAATTTAAATCGGACATTTTTTTGTTGCGTCCATGTATATATCTATAATTTGAACAGAGCTTTTATTTAAAGAGTTCTTTCCCGTAGTCACGGGAATTGCTTTTCACGATACTTATAAGATATCTAATTAATAATTCATTATATATCTTAAATTGCATTGAAATTTCCAAATTTTATTGCAAATCTAAATTTAATAATCAAATTTCAATTGAAATTTCAATTTTTAGTGTTGCAGAATGTAAACTAAATATCTTTCGAAAGAAATATAAAGGAAAAAAAAATATAAAACCAAAGAAGAATTTCTACGAAAAATTTAATCTTATTTGATTCCATTAATTTTTAAATATTTGTTACAATTTTATATTTCCGATTTTTCCAAATATTTAATTTTTTTTAAATATAAAATAGTAATTCGAACCGTAACTGTATTTGAAATTACCATTACTTTTCACTTATAGTTTAATTAAATTTGAATTAAATCTAATTTTAAGAAATGAAAGAGACAAAAAAAAAAAATTTAATTTAATTTGATTCACACTTTTCTTTCGATTTGCCAAATATTTTAATTTTTTAAATATAAAAGATTAATTCGAGCCATTATTTATTTGAAATTACCATTGCTTTACCTTACTGTTTAATTAAATTTTAATTAAATCTAATTTTAATAAATGAAAGTGATTATAAATAATGGAATTTAATTTGATTCACACCAAGAATAAAGACTGACAAAAGACTTCATTATTACTAAAAACTGCATTAGTGGTTAATATCAAAAGCAAATAAAATCATATTAGACAAAAAAAAAAAAAAAAAAAATGCTTTCATTGTACAACAAATGAATCATTCATAACTCCTGTCAATTCAGATCAAGCCATCCAATTATTAAACGTTTAAGCAAATAGAAAAGTAAAAGCTTAAATGAAAGAGTCATTACGCAGCTAAAATGTTACTACCCGAACTTCATTAAGATTCCACGCCCTCCTGTTTTTTTTTTTTTCCACCAAGCCCACCCCTATATTTGTTGGTGCGAAATTCTCTTACACTGCTCGGAATTCTCATCTCCTACTCTTTGTCCTGGGGCATTGTTTAATTAGGGGAAATGCAAAGGGGCTAAAGCGCCAACTGGCTTTAAATAACTCACCAGAGAGGTGTGTCAAACGACGGGGCTGAGCCTCGACCCTGGCTCTGTAATAGTCGTTGTCATTCTGCCAGATAACAGAATTCCGGACATTCTCTGTGTATTGCATATGTGACATTTTCTGATCCTAGCAACCTGGTACTTGCATGCATATATTTGCAAGCACTATTGCCTGGTGTTAACATTGCTGAACCTAATTATTCTAATTTGTGGATTGTGATCCCAGTCTACAACATATCTCACTTAATTATTAAAGTACTGGTATTTATTTATTTAATGAGGATTATTTCGCTCAATGAAACTAAGAGACTATCTGAGGTATCGAATGAAAAGGAAAGATTGTGCAGCGGTGGGTAATTATTTTGAAACAGATTATGTTTGCTGTGGATTGACGCCTTTATTTCTGTGGGGATGGTATTTTTTACTTTCTTGGAATTATTTAATTTATTGTAAAGATTTACATTTGTTTAATAATACATAATCCGCTCAAGAGCCATAATGTATTTAAAAGAAAACTTCAAGAAGTGGTAAAGTTGTAAAAGAAGGGATAATTATTAAAAGCACACAATTGGTAAATAAATAAGTTTAATAATAACTTTATATTTAAAGTGGAAACAAAAGATCCTTATAATATCAACAGTTATTGCTTAAGGTTTTATAAATGATAGAACCAATAGTAATCAAATTAAGAATTTTGTTTTATATGGCTCATTTAATGTTGATAATCTTATAAGGATTTTTCAAAGAAATCAAGAAGAAAATTATTTAACATATGGGTTAATACTTTATAATATTTGAATTTTAAGGATTTTTTCCCTAAGTGGCATCTGTTGTGAAAATATTATAATTCAATCAATAATTCATAATTAATTAACCCTTTATTGTTACTCGTGTGTACTTTAGTTTTTGATGAGATATTATTTCATTTTTATAAATTGCTTATTTTATAAACTATTTAACGTTTTGTCCTCAGAAAGAAGTTAAAAGATTTAAATTGATTATATATATATATTGAATTTTATAAGTTCATTTATTATTACAGTCATAAAAATAGAAAATATTGTAATTCTATCATAAAAATGCATCAACAAAGTTTTGCTATTTTAATGGAACACCTTTTCTTTTAATAGAATGAAATTTATGTATAGAATAAAAACAATTTAAATAACTGGAACTAAAATTTTCAATTTATTCTAAAAAGTTTATTTAAGAAATTCCAAAATAAATTTATGTTTGGTAAAAAAATACTTTTTTAACAATAAAAGAATAAATTTTACCAAATTTAAAGGTTTCAGTAGGTTAAATATTAATAATTTTAATAAAATAAATATTTCTCAAAATTAAAGACATTCGTTTTCTTTTTACAAAACAAACTAACAATATTAAAAATTACATTGTGTGAAAATTTTTATTTATATTTTTGATTAATATTATTACTATATTTTTAATTTCTTTGAAATAATCACCGTTCATAACCTAATGTGAAGAAAAAAAGTATTAACACTGACATCATATATACTGAACATTGTACTACTCCATAACAAGGTTTCGCTTGTGGAATTCCTTTTCAAAGTTCTTGGAATTTGAATCTTCTTGTATTTTTATTTTTGTGTTATTTTATTTCCAGGAGCACAAAAGACAGGTGATCGAATTGATAAATGGCTTTTATGGTTCTTCCTCAGCATGTTTTTGTTCCGGCATGGCTCTTCTAGCTAAAGAACAAGGGATAACCGTCCTTGCTGTTTGCATTGTATGGAGAATTCTCCAACTCTTTGGATCTGTGAGGTTAGTATGTTATTAGAATATATTCATTATTTAATTTGACAGAATAATTTAATATTATTATAAATGCTTAAGATTCAGTCTACGCTTAAATTTTAGTCACTGAAAACTGTCCAAATACCTAAGTACAGATAAAATGTTTGGTAAAACATAAATATTGTACAACTTTTGTAGTTACTACAATAAGTATTGATTTTTCATATAGTGAAAAGTGTTTGTTATTTCTGAGGTACTTTTAAAAAAAAATTTAAATAAGTAATTAAATTTATCTTTCAAGATGTACTTTTTCTTTTAATTGAAAATAAAAAATTCGCTTAAAAATATAGAAGCCTTATTTATAGGATTACGTACAATTTAAAATTACATAGTTATTCTGCATGTAGATTATATATAATAATATAAAATGCTATAATTCCCAATGATAGAAAAGCAAAGGCAATATTTTACTAACCTAATTCTCATATTTTAATATCTCAATTTTAATGCAGCAATAAAAAAGAATTTTTAGTTAACTTGGAATTTAAAAAACTAAATAAATAAATAAGCTATAGAAGCTATAAATAGCTTAAAGATAAAAAAAATAAAATGTAAGAAATCATTAATCATTTAACAATTTTTTTTCCATTTCATAACAATATATTTTTAAATAGTAGAGTTAATCAATAAATTCTATTTTTAATTAGTTTATCCATCTAAATAGACAAGTGAATTGTTAAATTTATTAAAACAAAATTTTTTTTATCCGTTTATAGTTGATAAAAACTGCATCAAATAATTAACAACAAAAATAGCACATTTAAATATTTATGTTGTTATGGAAAATAAAAATTGAATGTAAATAAAACGAAATTAAGAATATAAAATTAGAGTTTTAAAACAGTTGTAACAAACAAATATGATATCGAAATGAAAAAAACAATCACAAAATTTCTAGAAAATTTTTAAATAATTCTTAATCTCTTCCTTGTCAAATATATACAAATTATTTATGAACGAAAAAAAATCAAATTATAAAAAAAATGAACATAAAGATAAATAAAAATTTATGCTATAGCTTCATATTTCTTTCTTAATTATTTTTTAGACTATATTTAGAGGCAGAAAATTTAAAAACGTAATTTAACAATAAAGAAATAAAAACACAACTAAAAACTAAACTCTTAAAAAAAACAACTAAAGGAAGGAAAAAATTTCCTGTTTTTTTTTTTTTTTTTATACCTGTCGAATAAAAAAAATAATAAATTGATTTAATGAAATATAAATAATATTCATATGTATGAGCTGTAAAATCGCCAAGTTAATTAAAAAGAAATTAATTTATTATTCAAATTTTTGTAAAATAAAACACGAAATATTAAAATTTATTTTTACCTTCTTAGTGAAAGAAAAAAGTTATTATTAAATGTCATATTTATTTGATTTCCCATATCTAAAAAGTTATTTTACAAATATTAATGTCAAAAGGATCCTTTAATTATGTCACTTTCTATAGTTTCATCATATGCAAATATTTTCTTACAACATTAACAATCTACAAAATCAAAAACTGTAATATGTTACAATATGAATATATGCATTTTATCAACAAGTAAGGTGACCATAACGATTTATAGCAATATGTTTTTAAGTATTATTTAAAAATAATAAAATAAAAGATAATATCTAAGCAATGCATTAATAATGTCTCTACAAAAAAGCAAATGCATATCCATACCCAACATAAATATTTATTTTTTAAAATTTGGTAAGGATTTTAAAAATCCTTTGTACATTACTTAAATACATTATAATATGTAAGGAAAACATAAGCATTTTAAAAGCATAAATAATTAAGAAATCTAATTAATTTATACATTTAATATCTTGCAAATTAAAAATTTCTTTCATGAAAAAATTTGATTTGCTTATCATTTGTTAGTTTACTGTACTCATGAGTTTCTACTACTAAATAGCTTTACTTTTGTAGCAGGTTAAAATTAACGATAGTCTTAAGCATCAATTAACAATAGTCTTAGTAGCAATTGATTTAAACGCAAATTGCTCCATTCAGGAAAAGAGAAAAACTAATTTGAAACTCAACCTTTTAATTAAGTAACTACTGACAACAATTAAAATGGAGATGCACGATAAAGGAAATGAAACCTGAGCACAAAGTGCTGTCTGTAGTAAGATTGCTTAAGTGTAGTCAAATTGTTCTACTAATTAATGCTTTTAGATAAAAGTGTTGAAACTAGACACATTTTTAAAAAATGGATTTTATTTTTCTTATCATAAGGAAGTATTTTATTGTTAAGCTGAGAAAGTATATATCTACTCAGTTGATTGTAATTAATTCATACATTGATTGATTTAATTAATATAAAGGACACAAAAAACCAAGTTTAAAACACTGTAGTTCAACTGGTAAATAGTTCTTTATAACATATATACAAATAGGAGAACTTTGAATTTCTATAAAAATCAATGAATAATATTAGTTAAAAAATTAAAAGCCACTTTATGTATCAGACATTAAAAAAAAAAAAAGACAGAAATCTAATTCAAAGCCTTCTAAAAATTGAATGCATTATTCAATTCATAATTAGAAAAATAATTTTTTTATAGTTTTGTTAGTTTCCTAAAATAAGTATAATTTGTGTAGTGTAAATAAAGTGTATTTACTATTAACTAATTAAAAACATTTTATTGGAAATCTTATTTAAAATAAACCCTATAAAATAATTTTTCAAAAAGAAAAACGTTGTAAAGTAGTAGCTTAAAAGATGTGTGTTTATCTTTTAAATAATTAAAAACATTTTATTGTGAGTCTTATTTAAAATAATAAGCCTTATAAAATAATTTTTCAAAGAAAATGTTGTAGAAGTAGTAGCGTAAATAAAATGTATTTTATTTTTTTTTAACTAATTAAAAACATTTTATTGGAAATCTTATTTAAAATAATAAACCCTATAAAATAATTTTTCTAAGAAAATGTTTGTAAAAGTAGTAACGTAAATAAAGCGTATTTATTATTTAACTAATTATAAAGATTTTATTGAAATCTTATTTAAAATAATCAACCATAGAAAATAATTTAAGAAAAATATTTGCGTCTCACACGTTATTTAATTGCCAGCTAATTTCGCATATTATATAATTCCCAACATAAAAGTATATTTACTTTTAACTAATTAAAAACATTTTATTGTAAATCTTATTTAAAATAAACCCTATAAAATAATTTTTCTAATAAATATGTTACGTCTCACACATTATTTAATTCCTCGCATTATAACGATCCAATGTCACTCAAACTGTATACACAATACTCAGTTAAATCGTTTATAATTTATCACTACACACAAACATGCACATAAGTTTCTGAAAACAAACAAACTGAATCACTGTACTTGTAAAGTTTGCCGAGCTTAACCACCATAATCGAAAGGCAACTACACTGCATTGTGGGAGATACGATGAAATCGATTTTTCCGTTGTTATCGAATACAAACTTATGCACGGACGATTCAAATCCTTTAACACAATGCACTCATTCGATAATTTAATATTCCATGATATAACCGAAAATCTTCAAACAAGTAGATATCCTCCTCAGCTGGCGTCGTATTGATATCTGCCTCTAATAAAATAGAATCCCAGAGAATTCCTCAATATTTCGCAAAATGGAAATGAATAGTTGGACATTGTAGTCGTAGAAGCTGTTATGGATGAGATTAAGGCCGGTTCATTCGTTTCGTTCCAAAGTCTATATCTTGACGCCTGGAATCTGGCTTAAATGTTTGGAATCGCTTTCGAGCTACTCTATTGAGATAAGAGTGAATATTTATCTAGCCCTTTATTAATGCGCTGTTTAATAATAAAAGTACTTTTTATTTTATTACGCTTAAGCGTCGTCTTGATTTGACACAATTGTGGAATTAAAGCGATCGCATGCTAATGTGGATCAATTTTCTGTCTAATTCGTAATTTGACGATCCTTTAACACAACATAATAAATATGTGTAAAAAACATAAATTAAAAAACATAATAAATAAGTGTAGTTAAAAAACATAATAAATAAGTGTAGTTAAAAACATAATAAATAAGTGTAGTTAAAAAAAAATAAATAAAAATGTAGTTAAAAATCAACATAATAAATAAGTGTAGTTAAAAAACAACATAATAAATAAGTGTAGTTAAAAATCAACATAATAATATAAGTGTAGTTAAAAAAATCAATAATAAAGTGTAGTTTAAAAATCAACATAATAAATTAAAAATGTAGTTAAAAAAATCAACATGATAAATAAGTGTAGTTAAAAATCAACATGATAAATAGAGTGTAGTTAAAAAAATCAACATAATAAATAAGTGTAGTAAAAAAATCAACATAATAAATAAGTGTAGTAAAAAAATCAACATAATAAATAAGTGTAGTAAAAAAATCAACATAATAAATAAGTGTAGTAAAAAAAATCAACATAATAAATAAGTGTAGTAAAAATCAACATAATAAATAAGTGTAGTAAAAAAATCAACATAATAAATATGTGTATATTGTTATTATTTAAAGGTTTTATATTTCGATATTCTTACTTTTTTCCGAAGAATTTAAATGCAGAAATTGTCAAATAAAATTCATTTTTGTGATCCCAAAGTTCTAAAGGTCTCTTTTGGTTAAAAAAATTGAAAAAATATAATAATAATATAAAAATGTAGAATCATAAAAGTGATTATGTAATGCATAAAAGTCATACTTAAAATTTGATAACCATCTTTATTATTTACTTAAAAGTAATAAAAGTCAAAAAGTAATCTTTCTTTTCATTTTAAAGTTAATAATTTATTTGGGGGTTAATCATTATTATATTTACAATTAAAAAATATCACTTGTTTATCTCAAAAATAATTAATCATTTAAAAATGTAGTTCATTTAATACCTTAAGATATCAAAAACAATGTTTTTTTTTTAAATTTAAAGTGAACTTACGCCTTTTCAAATCATTCTGTATAAAGCAACAATATAAGAAAAATAAGATTCTCATTTTTTTTTTTTTTTCAAAACAAAACAACAACATGACATCATATCACTAAATTTATTTTGCACTAAATGATTCAAAGAACATGAAAAGTTATTAACAAATATTTTATATAAATAATGGCTTTTCGTATTCCTCGGAAATTTATCACAGATCCTTCAGATTCTGGCGATGAGGAATTTAGTCTTATGAAAGCTTAAGAATTTAGAAATTGCAGTATGCATGTACATGGGGCACCACTTTGGCTCCAGATTTTAATTAGGTGTGGATGAATTATGAAGGTTGAGGTACAGGTTCGAGAACTCAGTTTTATTTACACACGTAGAAACAACGCACACATACAATTAAACATAAACAATATTTATCACATTTAAAGTAAAAAACAGATCATTGTAGCTTCATGGAAGGATTCCACTTCTGAGCTGGTACTTAGGCTAACCGCAGGAAGCGCATAGAGTGCAGAGTTGCACTAAATATACTTCCTGTCTGGGTGAGAGCCTGTAGGCCAATTAATGCACAGGTGAGCTAATTATATTTCCTCTGGGGTGTTTGTTTAACAATAACATAGCAATGTTGTCATATATTTAACATAATATAACAATGTCGTCATATGTTTGTTTAGCAATAATATAATAACAATGATGTCATATGTTTGTTTAACAATAATATAATAACAATGATGTCATATGTTTGTTTAACAATAATATAATGATGCCGTCATATGTTGGTTTAACAATAATATAACAATGTTGTCATATGTTTGTTTTACAATAATATGATAATGTCATCATACGTTTGTTTAACAATAATATAACAAATGCTATATGTTTGTTTAACAGTAATATATCAATGTTGTCATATGTTTTACATGTTGCAATGCTTTTGAATGAAAAATTATGATTTTTTACTCATTCATTAAACAACAAAAGTAGCAGCTCTGATATTTGATGGAAATGAAATGGTGACTATTTGGTAATTCATCAAACTTATGTTCACCTCTGTTGCAGCACTTTCTTGGTAGTGAAATGGTTTCAAAATGTTAACGATATTAAACTGGAAAATGAATAGCTTTAATTTACTGCATAATTAATACCCTTCAAAGATATTTAAAGAGGGCGAGCGAGGGTAAAATCAGTAGATAAGGCAAAGACACAAAATGAATAACCCTCTACTCTCTCGTCTCTCTTCATTTAGAAGCCTCCTCTAAGTAAGGAAATTGGGAACAATTATTGGAAAATCTGTAAATCGATTTGTACATTGAAAATGACAGCTAATTAAGAAAATGAACGCTCCAAAATTACCGCCTATTTCTTTCCTCGCCCCTAATAACAGGGAACACAGTTAAGTCAATACGGATGAAAAAGAAAACTCGGTGAAATGTTGACTCTGGTGCATGCTACAATTTGTCAAAGACGAATTTCAGATTTACCTCGCGGAACAGAACAATCATTCCTTGTAGAAAATAGGATATTCAAGAAAAAAAAATTACTTTACCGGAAGCATCTACATTAATTACACCTGATTTAAGATTGTAATGAACGCAAGAAATGCAATTTTCGCCTGAGAATACGATTATCAATTTTTGATTATGCCTACCAACCTTTCATGCATCCTGGAAAATAGTTTAGCGTCAGCCAGCTGAAACTATTGCTGAAAAGTTTTATCCTCCACATTGTATCATTATCGAAATTTTAAGATTAATTTGATATTAACTTCAATAAAAGGTATTTTTAGTGCTCCATACAAATTGAGTATAGAATCTTCTATTACTTTACTATACTAAATTAGGTAGCTTGTCCTTTATAATAGCTGATATTATATAAATTCTAGATGTAAAATAATTAACTTTTTCGTATAGATAAGGAAAGTAAGATGGAATTATTCGTGAATCAGATGGAATGCGATTATCAATTTTTGATCATTTCTACTAACCCAACATACATTCTGAAAAGTGATTTAACGTCAGCTGAAACTATTTCTAACTAGTTTTATCTTCCATCATATCATTATCGAAATTTTAAGATTAATTTGATATTAACTTCAATAAAAGATATTTCTTAGCTCTCCATGCAAACTGAGTGTAGAATCTTCTATTACTTTACTATACAAGTATTAGGTAACTTGTCCTTTTATAACATCCAACATTATATACATTCTAGATGTAAAATAATTAACTTTTTCGTATAGATAAGGAAAGTAAGATGGAATTATTCTTGGATAGATGGAATGCTATTATCAATTTTTGATTATTTCTACTAACCCATCATACATTCTGAAAAATTGTTCAACGTCAGCTGAAACTATTGCTGACAAGTTTTGTCTTCCACGTCATATCTTTATCGAAATTTTAAGGTTAATTTGATATTTACGTCAATAAACGACATATATTTTAGTGATCCATGCAAAATGTAGAATCTTCTATTACTTTACCATGCAAGCATTAGTTAGCTTGTCATTTTATAACATCTAACATTATATACATTTTAGATGTAAAATAATTAAATTTACTTAATTACTTAAATTAAAAATTAAATTACTTAATTTAAATTTTAATTAAAATAAAAAATATAAAAAAATTTAAATTGATAACGAAAGTAAGATGAAATTATTTGTGAACTTAGAATAATTTCAAGTTTCACATCATAAATAATAATAAAGTTAGTATAGGTCAACAGCAAGGCAAGTATTATTTATTTTCATTATTTATAAGTTTAACTTTATAATAATAAAGAGAAATCACCGAATATGAAATAGCCCCAGGGATTTTATATTGGAATATAAAATAGTTAAAAGTAGTTTGGGTAAACCTTCTCCTCCGGGGCAGTTATATGTTATGAATAGTATGGTGTTTTATGTATTTTAACTAGGGTTTTAAAGCAGCATTAGAATGTTTTACCCACATAATTAGATTTTTACGATATGAATTTTTATATGGAGGGTACATTATATTTATTGTAAGCTTAAAATTTGTATGCAAAGAATTTCTTTTACTTATAGATATTGGCACATAAATATTTTGGATTTAATCCACCAGAAGTTAATAAGTAAGATAAACTTCTTATAAGAATTTAAACCAGCATCATTATTGAAATATTACTACTCATATTTCAGTTAATAACACATTAAATAAATCTTGAATAAATCTTAAAGGTATTCTATAACATTACTATTATAATGCTCTTAATGTGAGACATTAAATTTCCAAACTAGCAAAAAATTTACATAACTTGAATATTAAGATATATGGTTGAATTTCATGTGTTCAGCAAAATTTTTATTGCAAACCACTACAGACTAAAATTGTGTTTAAAAATACAAAACCATCAATTAAATCAAGGTGAATTTTTTTTTTTCTGGCGATCGGTGGCATAGGTTTTGGGTTGGACATGGTTGATTGTAATAGTTCGGAATCCACTTTAAACAGTAGGTCCCTGTCTAATATAACTGTAGAGCGTTGGGCATGAGGCTAATAACCCTACCCCGTAAAGAGAAAACATCTGCCTGTTGCGCAATGAAGGATAATGTTTTTTTCTCCACAACAAATTTGTAAACAGATATAAACCAGCACAATTTGAAAGTGTGAGAACTTTTAAATTACGATATAAGAATTTCATCCTGCGAAATTCTTTGAAAAGTATAAATAAATAATTATTTTTCTTTAAAAAATTATTCATTCTATCAATAGTAAAATTGCAGTGGCGAAAACTTATTCTAAAATAAAATGATTACATGTTAATCAAACTAAATAAATACTTTGATAAATTATATGGTAGTTCAAAATCAGCCTGTAAGAAAAAAAAAAGGTTCATATTTTCAAATATAAAATAAAAAATTGTATCCAAAATTTTGAAACAATTTTTACTTATTAAAAATGAATATTTATAAATTGTGGTAAAGATATTCATATTAGTGATGATAAATGAATAGTGACCCTTTTTAAATTTGAATTAATTTGATGTGTACGATTTTTTGAAACAATTATAATTTTTTCCTAAAAACTCCTAAGTAGGAGAATAAAAATATCAATATAGAAAAGATTTCATAGTTAATAAAAATGTTTCATTATAAATAAAATTTTCTTTTTTTAAATTAAATTATTAATCCTGCATCGTCTAAAACTAAAATAATCATCATTGATTTCTTATCCATGTTAATAAAAAACCCAATATACTCACATGAACTACCCATATACAAAATAATATAAAAGTTCCAAAAATAGTGTTAAACACTTCATGCCCTATTAAATGATATTGATAAGATCTCTTATTTAAATACTTATAGACGAAGATTTTTTTTGATTTAGAGTTAATTAATCCTTAAAATTCCTAAACATTATATTCTTAATAGTTATTTACTTATTAATTCAGATTTCGAATATTATACAATTGCAGTTATGATTTTGGCAATATGTTTTCAGTAACATTGACTGTTCGAGTCAAATATAAAAATCAGCTGTTTTAGCAGAATGTATTAGTCTTTGAAAACTTAAGCTACACTTGTCTTTTATGAGAGTTTTTAAAACGAAACTTCGCTAAGAATTTATACTTTGTTTAAATTAAACAAAAAATTCTTCCTAAGGTTTAATGCTTGTTTGTTCTTTCATTTTCCAAAGATCTAGAAACAGTTTACGTTGCACTACCAAAAAATCGATTCTTTCATAATTACAGAAGAACCTAAATAAAATCATAAATACTTTATTTGACAGTCAACATAATGATGTCCCCTGTTAATATTGAATTTTTCGAAACGATGCTATCGTTATCATTTTTTTTAACTAAAATGTTTATTTATAGTTCTTTACGAGGTATATTTATCTTATGAAATGTTTTATATGAAACTTCGATTTGAACTGGTTGAACAACAAAACCATAAATAATTAAAATACGATGCACTTTTGGGATGATTATTACGAAACATTCTAGAGTCTAGTATTAGACTATTTAATTTGCAACCCAATAAGAATTCGTAATTTCAACTTCCTTAAAACATTTTAATTTTAAGCACTTTTTAATTCTCGTTATACAGGGGTTTACAATTTTTTTTTTTATAAATATCTACATACAATACCTAACACATATTTTGTATATTTTTTAATATTATTTTTAATATATTTGTGTATTTTTCTAGTTTCTGAATTATTGGCTTGTTCTAAAATTTTTAAAAAATAATTGAACAAATACAATCCAAAATCATTATGTCGCATAATTTCTCTTATTTGTAATAGAACATAGCATAGATTACATTATTTATTGGTTTTTACTTAACAAATATCATTAATATGTATTACGTATATCCCGAGGAATTTTCGTTAAATGCAGCCAAAAAAAAGTTAAAATGTTGAACAATCTTAGCCCAGAGCTTTTACAAAGAATTTTTACTAAATTAAATAAATCTTTTAAGTTTCCGTAAATAATTTCAAAACAATTTTAAATTTTAAGCATAATTTTTAATTGTAAATTTTTAAGTAGTACAATTAGAAAAGTAGTTTTTAGAAATTTGTTGTAAAGTTCTTTACAACAAATTGCTATATAATTAGTTGAATTAATCGATTTGAACATATAGGAAAGTCTATAAGGAATTCTGACAAATACGTGCGCAATTGTTTAATATTTAAATAGTTTATTCACTGTTTATTTAGATTATTTTATTTAGTCATGCCTAAAATTATCCTTTCTATTCTAATGTAAGGTGCCATATGCCTAAACTATGTAATGCATATTTATATAAAATTTAATTGAATAATGCTTAATAAATATGACAGCAGCTATAGATACTGACAGCATGCTGAACTAAGTGATTTGAATATACACGAAAATCTTTAAAAGATTCTGACAGATATATAATTATTCTGATAAATATATATACAGTTATTTAATATTTAGATAGCTATAAGAATAAACAGTAAATAAACTATGTGTAAATTTATCCTTGCTATCCTAATGTAAGGTGCCGTATGTCTAAGCTATGCAATGCATACTTACATAATATTTAATTGAAAAATGATTTACTAAATATGACAACTGATATGCATACTGACAGCATGAATGTTTTAGATTCAATGGGCCAAAAAGATCAATACTTTCGGAGTGATATTAAACTTAATCAAAGTATGTCGCGCATGTAACAGAATATCAATCATAAAAAAGGCTCATTTGATATTCAGTGCTTTTTCAGCACATCAATTAAGAGAAATGACATGTTTTGTTTATCAAGAGGAATGATGAACATGAAAAATTATGTAATTTAACATTTTCAAGATGGCGAAAGAGTCGTTAAATTACCATTAAATTATGTAATTACCATACTTCCTTCGTTATCAAGGAAAACCTTCAAACCATTTACGATTATATGGCAATATTTTTGTTACTAATTACATCGAAGATTACATGCCGAACTTCCCATAATATATCGTTTATCGGAAAATATTAATATTCGGTATTTAATGTGTCGAAAAGATTGTGTTCGTTTATCTGTGAATCGTGATTATGTTCCCTAAGCGAGGGGTCATATCCCATCTTGAAGCGATTCCAAGCTAAAAGATTTCGTATCAGATAATACGCTACAATAAGCAATAATTTTTGCTTTTCCAATAATTGTTCCCTTCAACTTTCCGAGAACTCTCTCATTTACAAATGAATGGTTCAGTGGATTTGCACGCGTGTTATAATCAATAAATGGCGCTAAAAGTAATTGTTCTTTTGTGTGGCCTTTAAAAAAAACAATTAAGGTTTTCGCTACGTCCAATTTTTCATAAGAATATTCTGAATTCTGGCAACAATTTTCTGGATGAAACTTCACGCTATCGCAAAAATTCATTAATGCCTTCCCCATTTTCGCAAAAAGACAAAAAAAAAAAGGGGGTGGGGTGGGGGTTGCATTCTTTGTTTGAAATAAAGACCTTGGTTTATTTTAAACTTATTGTCTCCCCATACTTGTTTATCTAGTTGCTAATAGAATGTTTGCAAAAGAAATATTTGCGAAAGAAGTATTTGCACTTCAACGAAACAATGAATCTATTTGGGTATAATATACACTTCCAAGCATCTTAATTAACGAAGATATGCTTTTCTTGCACCCTTTTGTTATTTAAACAATAATATTGTTCGATGTTCGAGGGCTTTATACGTAGAGTTCAGTTATTTTAATCATAGGAAAAATTTGATACATACCCTGGAATACCATTTGACAATTAATTAATCATGTAAGTATTAATTAAAATATGCCCTTTTAGTAAAATAAAAATATTCAATCACACAAAAGGTGTCATCTTGGCTTATCTGGTGTTTTAATAATTTGGTATTATCTATTGATATTCTTTCGAATTATTATTTATTTTTCAATGATTTTTAATGCAATAAGATCTTTGACACCAAGCACATACGAAAGTTTTTAAGATCGAATTGAATTAAAAAATAAAAATTATTTAGATTATCCTTTTAAATTCACTGAACTCTATGCATATTAACATTATCATGCATCTAAACTTTTAATTTTTTTTTTCGTAATGGCTATTCTAAGCTGAAAATTACATGCTTAGAAATATTTTTATAGTTAGAATAATAAATTTAATGTGTGTTTTAACTAATGAATTTTTATATTTATGTCTTTAAGTACATTATATTATTAAGTAGAGTTAATGCCCATTAATACCGATAATGTGCTGCACATTATAAAAATCAGACAATATGAGCGCCTTATATATGATGATTATATATTAATCTCTACGAGTACTATTATAAATTTCTATACATTATACTATATTACTTACAATATTGATAGTTAGCACTATGTATTAAACTAAATTATTATATATTATTAATTGCGAATAAATTTACTTTAATACAATATTTATAAAGCAAATAAATTATTTAATCTTAAAATAGCAACAATTTACAACAAATATTCGCAAGAAAATACTGCCGGAACTTATGTGTGAGTATTAACAAAAATTTTAGGATAAAGCATAATTTAATTATTTTTAACAATTAAATGAAATTATTTTTGCCATATTTTTAAAAAGGTTTTTTACTTTTTTGTGTGTGACATTTTACTAAGCAGCGTTTTATGTTTTTCTTTCTATTATACCATCATTTCTGTAAGTTTCTTGTTCAATAATTCAGGTTCTATATAAATTTATGATTAAAAAGACCATTAAAAAGTACTCTTTATGCTCGCAGTCAAATTCCTTTGACATCATTGTAAAAGTTTCAGCTTCAGTTGTTTTAAAATAAAATTATAATTTCTTTTATAAAATATTCTTTCAAAATAAATATATTATCTAATTATATATCGAACATGTATTTGAAAATATTAATTAAATTCAAAATTCTCTATATCTTCCTTTTATTTTATTACAAAGATTGTTTATCTAACTGAATTCTTCGTTAAAATAAATAAATAAATATTCCAACATCCCATTGAAATAAATATCGATAAAGAAATAAGCATAACGTAAAATCAATATTTGCTATTGCATCTAAAGTGATAAACTAAGGCTTAATATCATCTTTGAGGATACTTTTAGATACCAGAAAATAGAAATGAGGGTAAAAATTTGCATTGCTTGTTTAAAGAATGAACTTGTAATTTTACTACTAACAATACTGGTAAGATAAATTAGCTACATATAAGGCAAGTTTATATGACCTATTTTTAAGTAGCTGAATTATGTTATTATAATTTATAATTTCTATGTGAATAATTAAAACTTTTTCATGCATAAATTCTTATGTCTGGTTATCATAAATTTAACACATAATTATATAAAGTTATGACAAATTTTCATAACTTTCACGCAATTATTTTCATAAATTTAACTGACTCTTTTAACACATTTATAGTTAGGTATTTATTCTAAATAATAATTATGATTAACATAATTTATTCTGCAATATATACACAAGGACGTTCAAAATTAAACATTTTCACTTTTGGTCGAATACCTGCAGATCTTCTAGACAAATTATAATGGAGTAAGTTACGGACGTATAGGCTCGCACAGGTACATATTTGACATACATGTGCATGCATCTCCAAGACCATAAGTGTAAGCGGATTGCCGAATCCTTGTTTTCGGGCCAAGTTAGCAGTTGTCAAACTGAGATATTCAATTCAAACTTGGGCCTTTACTCAGAAACTTGTTTTTTTTTTTTTTTTTTATTGTTTAACCTGCCCGGCACGTCATTTTTTATGACATATAGTCATTTTCTTATTTCAGCCTTGTTGCATGAAGTGCTTTTTCGTGTGTGAAATTTTCGTCGTTGCACAGTAAAATTTTCTTTTTAGATTGTGAAATTATCCGCAGTAATTGCATTACTTTGATGATGAAAAATACTTTAGATAAAAGCTATGCATTATTATTTAATTACT
Source organism: Caerostris extrusa (assembly GCA_021605095.1). Taxonomy (NCBI): domain Eukaryota; kingdom Metazoa; phylum Arthropoda; class Arachnida; order Araneae; family Araneidae; genus Caerostris; species Caerostris extrusa. The sequence continues at coordinate 15,095 of BPLR01015001.1, read as the reverse complement.
TGCATTCAATTGATTTTTAATTATTATTAGCCACATCTCAGTTCTAAAAACCGGAATTCATAATCATTTCGCATCTTTTATTAAAAAACTATTTTTAATTCTTGTTGTAATTCTTAATTTCCTACACGTTAGGAAAAATAATCCCGTACCATAATTTATGTGCTTGATTATTGGAATGCACGAGCAAATGGCAATAACACTAGAACTCTTTAGTCCTATCGTTCCCAGTCTAGAAAAATATTGTCTTAAAATAACAGATATATGTCAGTCTGCTGCTGAAAAGTCATTATATGCTTTGAGCCAAACAAATTCTTAGTATCAGTGCATGTATTAAATAAATTGCTCGGGTACACATTTCCTCTGTGAAAATATTTACAAAAATCTGATAATACACTTTATGATGAAATAAATCTTATCGATGACATTCTTAGTCAAGTTATTTCTATTCGTAACATTCCCGAAATTGAATTTAAAGAACAAAATTACGGATGTTAGTAATCTAACTCAAAAATTAAATTTTGAAATAAAATAAATGACAGTTATTCCCAGCAAATATCAGCCTATTCAATAAAATATTTTTACCATTTTTAGATCAATGTTGAGCCAATTGAAAGAGTATTATTAATCACAAATCTAAATTATAAAAATGTAATGCACCTTTTTCCAAGTAATGATAAATTGACACGAAAATGCATGAGGTTATAGATTCGTGTAATCTTTAAAATGTTTAAACTGACACCTCCATTTTAGAAAGTGAATTAAAATTGGGGTACTATGCATTTTTAAAACTGAAATATACAAAAACCTATTTGAACTGGAATATATATCCAGATAACTATTTTTTATTAAGAATATTAGCCACTCTACCAATGATATTGTGAGTAAATGAAAGGCCTTTTTCAAGGTTACGAAGGCTGAAAATGTAGTAAAAAAAACTAACATAGCAAAAACCTAAATTGTTTAGTTTTATTAAATATTCATCGAAAAATATAAGTTGACAAAAACAATGCAATCGAGGAGCTGACGAAAGAGAAAAGAATATTAACTTTTAAATTATAATTTTATGTAATCTTAAAAATTATTTTTATGCGGTACTTCTTAGTTTTAAAATTATCTTTATGTATTTGAGATAAATTAGTCCAATATAAAACTTATTAATAAAATAACAATTCAAATTGGAATTTTGACTTCAGAGGCATTCCCTAATATAGTTTAGTATGACCAATTTTCTTTATCAAACTGTTACACTTTATTTTGTTGAGCCCCTCCCAAGACAAAATCTTCTGTTCACGCCTGCGTACATAAGTCTTTTTTTTTAACAGTCTTTTAGTTGAAAATGAATGCAAATGCAAATTTACTATCTTCATCCAGTTTAAACACACTGGCAACGTACAAAACAACAACACTAGTAAACATAATATTCCTTTTTCAAGGTCTTTTAGAAGATCAATAAAAAATATTGAATTAATATTGCTAATCTATTTTTAGCTTTAAAAATGACAAATAATTTGATGGGATTATTCTTAGTTATCCTAATGATTAAGAAGTGTCCTTCATTTTTAAAGATAATCTGATTAAAGTTTTATCCTTGACGTTAAGGACTAAATAACTATTCTAATGACACAAAATACAAAGGTGTGTGTGCAAACATATGTGTGTGTTGCAGTTTTTATCATCTATATAGCTATCACAACTGTTTTACTTTGACTTGCATTATTAAAATCATTAACTTGCATTATTATTAATCCTCACTTTTTTTTTCCAAAAGCAATTAATTTCTAAAAGTGAGAAAAATCTCTTATGCACAAACACAATAAGCACAAGTTCATAAAAAACACAATTTTTTTTTCCTTTTAATAGTTGATTTGATTTGATTTTCCCCCAGTTTTTACCTTTAATGTATACCAAAGTTTTCTCCATTAATTATTTTTCAAATATTGAACGCTTTAGAAACTCCAGTGTCCTCAACTACAAAGTAGAGTGTTTAATCACTGTCGATAGGGCTCCGTCTTAGTATTAAAACAGTCATTTTGGGACGTGACTTTTATGTCCGAAGGCATTAATATTCATAAGTAAGTTTATGTGGAAATTTTGTGTGGTAGTCATCATTGAGCTAAGGTATTTAAATAGATAAATTCAATTACTTTCCTTGTTCCTATAGGGACATCAATATTTGCATTAAAAGAAAGACTGTTTTAGCCTATTCAATCTTACCATCCAAGCAATTTTAATCTATTCATATAAGTGTGGATGAATATTTGATTAATATTATTATTTCACTAGATATTCAATAATAATTCCAGAAAGAAATTTTCCAGGAATACTGATACCAGGTTTATATAATTTCTTTTTTAAATCTGAAGATATTTCAGCAATTGTTGATCAGGTATTCAAATTTGTAAAAGTTATTTTGGTTATCTATTGATATCTTTACTATATGCTCTTATCCATTTCATGTTTTTTAACGAAAATTAAATTTTTTTTACATCAATCATTGGAATCGAATACCGTCTGAATGTTTAAACATACATATTATATTTCAGATTGGAATCGTCTAAGGATTTTATTAAGAAAGGATTATTTTTAATTAAAGATCCTATTTTGATGATGACGGTTACCATGGTAAGTATATAGTTAAAAATATAATTTTTTTTTACTAATTTTTGTTTTTTAAAGTTAATAAAATAATATTAAACAATAAATAAATTTTAAATAAAATTGCGTGTTATTTATGTTTTTTTAATAAATCTTCCTTTCTCATTCATAGAAAATATTAATTTTGATTTTAGAAGTTAAACTTTATCAAAATTTCAACAATAAAATTTGTACAAAACATAATTTTTTAAAGTTAAAAAGTTTCATATACCTGCCAGCAACAATGTTACCTTTTACAATGTTTTTACAGGTAAATATTTAATTCAAAACTAACCTTATGTATCAATAGTCTTGAAATTTTGAAATATATAAAAATAACAATGAATCATTTAACGAAATGTTTACTTGTCTATTAATAAACTTGAAAAAAACAAGAAATTCTCATCTTTGTTTGTACTTTCTTTTTTTCTTTCATAGCTCTTAATGTTGGTGGGTTTCCGTATCTGGATGTTGCAAGGATCGATGCCAATATTTTCTGAAGAAGACAATCCAGCCTCCTTCAGCACGTCTTTGCTCACGAGGTAACAGTTTAAATCAATATCTTCTTCAAAATTCAAAAGAAGAAAGAATCCTTCCCATTAGCAGTGAATTAAATTAATCTAAAGAAGTTTTCAAAGCAGTTAATTTCATTCGCAACCAATTCCGTCTGCTTAATTTTTCCAAAAAAAAAAAAAAAAAAAAAAGGAAAGAAAAAAATAAAATTAATCATCCATTTTTAAAATTGAAAGATTTCTTATCTTTACTTTTTCTTCTATTCATACAGAAGTAATGAAAGTTTTTAAAATTTATAGGTATTGATGCTTTTAAAGAGTGGTAGAAAAACTAAATAAAAGATCCTACAATAATATTAACTTTTTCTTGCTCGACCACAGTAGTTGAGTCATATCTACTTTAATGGAAGATATTGTAGTACTTGATACTATCTGCTCAATTAAACCTATTTTGAGCACTAGCATCGTAGTATTAAGCTCATGTTTTGAAGCTTTTGAAGCCAAACCGAAAAATCCCTTATCTATGCCAGGTATTGATACGATAACTCTGAAGGCCATAATAACCTTCACTGTGATAAATAGATAAGGTGAACATGTAAAAGCTCCAGTTCGTTCAAATGGTGTGGACAAATCTGGGTGCAGTGCAGCAGCCTCCCTTTTATACAGGGTGCAATCTACGTAAGGCTGATTCTACTAAATATCTGCCATTTTTGTGGTAAAGGACTCAGGTTACTAAGGTTGGTTGTTGGTTGTGGTTTACACAACCAACGACAAGGTAAGGTTGGTGTGGTAAATGGTCAGGTTCAGTTACTCCCTTTCTCGGCATTCGGAAATACTATCTAAAAAGCAATTTTAAATGGAAAATTTACATGTACTTTAGTAACTGTTCAGCTTTCTTCGGATGAATTGCATAATATTTTCCTAGTTTTCGTACATTTAACACGAATGTATGTCACTTAGAAAACTTCCCTCCTTTATTTTTCTCTCGTGTGAATAGTTCATAAATTTGAGTTGATGTAAATAATAAATCTCAAATATTACCACCATTTATAGCTTCATAAAATTGGGCTCTTAAGAATGTGTTTCATTCTTTTTCTTTCTTTTTCATTCTATATATATTATATATAGATATATTATACAACTTTTTACATATTGATTTGTAATTGAATTGCTTTGTGGTTAATATTCACAACTTAAGATTTTAACCTTAATGAAAATATTTAGCAAGTTGTACGTCTGACAAACAAATGAGCACTTTTAAAAGCTGAATTTAAAAAAAAAAATTACTAACAATAACATTAATTAATTACAATTTAATAATTAGTAATCAATAAATTATTGGATATTGCTTAATTTTTTAAGGTTTCTTAAAAAATCTTACAAGTTTACTACAAAAACGTTTAGAAAAAGAATTATAACATTAAATTTTTTAAAAAATAGGATTTTTTTCTATTTTTTATTGGGCCTTTTATTATTTTCTCACCTTGAATATGATTCTTAAAATTAAATCCAAACTTTAAAAAAACAGTATTAAGGATAAATCTTTTAAGTTTGATAAACAATAGGGCTAAACATTTTCTCCAATTCTACTTCCTTTCGAATTGGAAATAGTAACTAAGTATAACACTAACTACTTCAATTATTGGACTTCCTTTCATGTTAACTGCTTAACTATCCCAACCTTTTACATTTGCAATTTATAAATTAACAGTAGATTTTATCTATCTATAGATAACACATTTGCAAGTGAGTAACATCATGTTAAATAATTAAACTAATATCACTTTGAATTGAAGTTACATATCCCAATGTAATTCTCATAATTTTAATCATTATTGGATTAGAACATCTAAAATTTCCCTGAAATCTTACGTTTAATTGAACTAAACTTGCATAAACATTGAGAGTTCCATGAATGTTTCTCTTTCGCTTGTTAATAATTGTTATCTAATATAATCTCATTTCGTCATGTTACGGCTTACTATTTTCCAAATATGTGTGTATTTAATTATATTCATGGTGCATTAACTTGGGTAGTTAATGTATTTATTCAATCAGAAATATCATCTAAAACTGTGACAATAGTGACAGTGAGTGACAATATGATATCTAATAAAGTTAATTTTCAAATTATCAGATATGAGTTTGTGGAATTCTAATCTAAACTAAACAGTTAGTTAAAAAGTAGTATTTAACTTGAATTTACTTTCTATTTAACCTATTTAAATACGTGCAAGTGCTAGAGTTTTATCATAAAAAACAAATCTGTTTTTTAAAAACATTTCGTATTGTTATTTTACTATGCAGTTATTATTAGTTAAATAAAAAATATATTAAAATAGTTTATGTTTAGACAATTTGTCAAATAAAAACTAAAAGAAAGAATTCACTAAGATCCTTTTTAAAATATGAGACATTTTTACTGTTTATTTATTTTTCTTTTTATGCATTATAAAATAAATGAATTTATAAAATATATAAATATATAAATACGATTAAAAGAAACTTAAAGGCAAATTGCCATATATCCTATGCGCTATGTTTTACCATCTTATCTATATTAGACTATACTGATACAGATAAAACATTGAATGGTATTTTTTAGATACGTTAACTTAAAAAAAATTTCTAAACATCTGGTGATTTATACTCTCATGAAAACCGTTAAACTGATCGAATTCCTTAAGTTGTTTATAGCCCGAGTTGGCCAAATAAACGTAAATATCAAACATGCCAACGAATAGAAAACACATTTATATAGAAGAACATAAAAAATACCTACATTCACCATTTGAAATATTGTAACAATAAAATGAACAGAATAAAATAATTTTCTTTTAATTATTCTACATACATTTCTATTAAATGAATTGCTTAAACTTTTAAACCTTAAAATAAACTACAATTGAGTTAATGAATTACGAAATTTTGAAAAATCTCCAGATACTTTAATTAATTTTATTATAATTATTTCACCCGTGAAATCCAGACAATTATTTCCTTTAATAATGTTAATTTTAGTTAGTAGATGATATTCTTAGATAGCTTCATAAGAAAAAAAAATAAACAGACATTATATACTATTTCTTCTGAACACTTTAACACTTGTCTGAAAAGTAGAGGAATACAGTAAATCCTACGCAGAAAGATGGTAGAATTTAGGACATGTTGTGTGAACGTTTGTACGTCACAAACATTCGTTGAACGTCTACGACATTCTTTTCGCAGACATATCGACATAGAACGTCGTAGTAGACATGCTGACATAGAATGTACATTTTGGGCCCAATTGTTTGTCCTTACACTGGTGAAATTGAGATTTCTTCTATCCTCTACTAAATGATAATGCTAAACCACACCAGAGCTAGTAGAAGCAGCTAATTACTTTAGTGAAGAAAACTAAAAAACTGTGGTGCGTAAGGGTTGGACAGTATGTTCTTCTTGGCTGGAAACCGATTGAAAATATTTGGGATGGCTTAGCAGACGAGCCACTACGCTTTTCATACGATTTCATTTTTGTATTATTAAAAATTAAAAATAAGCTTATTGTTTCTCTTTCGAGCCTAATTTGTGAAGCATTGTTTTATGTTTTTTGAAAAATTTCATTAAATCACAATGAATATAAATTTCTTCAATAATTGTTTGTTTATTTCTCAACTTTTAGTTACAAATATATTAATTTGCAATATATGAAAAACTTATCCATTTAGATTTATTTACTTCCCCCCTGCCCAAAAAAAAAAAGTAAAATTTCTCAACATAACACGACATCGAGGGATACCGTTTTGTCTTATAATAACCAATGTGGCATCAATCTTTTAGATTTCAACCATGGCCTACGGTATAGCGGTATTATTAGTACTGATTGCTATGAGCCTTGATAAAATTTTCTGCTCAAAGTATAATCAACTCTAATAGCACTTATAATATTTCTTAATATACAGACAACTTAAATTTTTCTTCTTTAATGCAGCTGGCAAATAGACCGGGATCTTAGCCATGGGGGGCTGCAGCGATGTTACTACCACTTTGCTTACCTAGGGGGCGCGAGTAACTTGATGGTAAGCCACGGACGCGGAGTAACAATGGCCCTGTAACGCTCTACGATCCTATTAGGGACCGAGACCTACGGTTTTAAAGTGGATTCCGAACCACTTCAAACACCCATGGACAAAGCTGGGATTTGAACCCGATACCTGTGGTACCGAACGCCAGAGCGCTAGCCATTCGGCCATCAGGCGCCTTAGATAACTTTTAAATAATATTGCAAAATTGAGTATGGTGAAAAAAGATATATTGATTGATAGTTCTAAAATTTAAATGTTAGTAGATAATACAGCATTTCAAATCTTTCTATTATTGATTTTACACTTTATTATCATAACACTTTATTATTCAAATCTTTTCTATTATTGATTTTACACGTTTAAGAAACATACAACCTTTGTACCAGGCATATGTTTGAAAAATCGAAGCCTAAAATTGTGTATTTAATACTTTAATTAAAAAAAACAAACAATTGAAATTGCATTCAATTTATATTTACTTACTACACTTAAAATAACGCTTTTAATAAAGATGTTTACAAATGAATAAGTTTTTTTTTTTTTTCACTTAATGACTCTTGATTTCACTGAATACCATTCCTGTAATTTTTTATTCTTTTTGTTTACCTACAGATTTTTTGTACTGCTACCTTGCTGCTTTTCAATTTCTGGATGTTATTGAATCCCAGTACACTGTCTTACGACTGGCAAATGGGCAGTATTCCCCTTTGTGAACTCTTTTCTTCGATGTGCGCAATGTAGCTTCTTTGATGCTTGTTCCTTTTCCTGATTATGTCGGCTGCTGGACTGCTGCGCACCCCTTCACTCAAGGTAAGACGAGGTAGGTGGCAGACTCATAGGATGCACTTAAGGCCTCCCTCTTTTCAAAAAATTATTTTTATTATGTCTTGTGTTGGGCTTATAATTCACTTAATTTTTACGTCTGGTCTCTAGACTCATTGGTTCATAGCATTATGCAAACAACTTTGGAGCAACAGTTAGTTTTAACTTTGAGAGTTGCATAAGGTTGTTATTCCATTAATGAAGCATTTTCAGACAGATAAATGAAAAAACGTGTCCATCCTGTAGAAATATTTAATTGAACTATTTTTCAGTACTAGTTTTTTTAACTGAGTCACTGTTGATATTTTAATTTTTTGTTAAAAATTAATTTATCTCTTTGATGATACTGTAAAACGGAAACATTTCACAAAATTAAAATAACACTAAAATATTTTTTTTTTTACTTTAAATATGTATAAATAACTTAAAATATTAAGGATATTCTTAAAAATGTAAATAAAAAAATAAAAAATACAAAAAAAAGAAATAATGAAACAAATTTTGTCTAAAAATGTTTAAAAAAACTAGCCAAAAGTAAAATGTTTATTTATCAGAGATTTTTTATGTCTAAAAATTTAAATATCGTTCGTATGTATGATACGATAAAAAATAAGATTAAATATGCTATTATATTTTTAGAATATTTATATTTAGCTCAAAAATATTTAAAAAGTTAATAACATAAAAACATAAAAACCATTATAAACATTACCCTGTTCTACCACTGGAATTTCATTTGTAGGTGGTTTTGTAAATTCTTATAACTTAAATTTTTTTCCTAATAAAGTTTAAATATGGAATTATTTTTTGCTGTGATTTGCTGTGAAAATTTAAATTTATTTTTTTAAACTGTTTTATTTTTATCTTTTTACTGATAAATTAAAAAAAAATATATTTTCCATTTATTAACATTTTTATTTCTTTATCATTTATTAACATTGTCTTTTATTTACATTTATTATCTTTATTTACCATTTATTAATATTTCCCATTTATTATCTTTATTTACCATTTTTTTTATTTTTTTTCCATATAGATTTTGTAAAATGAAATGAACAAAGTAAAGTTTTCAGAGCTTTAAAAAATATATCTTTGATTTATCCATGTAATTTCTAGAATTTTTAACACATATATTATTATAACTACATAGATTGCAATAATTATAAGGATAAAGAGGAAAATAATAGTAGTTTTCCCTAAGTATATAAAAATTGAACTTTTAAAGTGAATAAATATCAGTCCAATGCAATCTACATCAGCTTTTCAAATTAATTTCAGGTATAGATGCTTAATACTATCCGGGATATTTTTTAATATTAACTGTATATGCAACTTTCGAAAAAATTATCAAGAGACTTTTAACTGGACTAAAAATTGATATCTTTCGAAAAATTCCCTAATCTATCAACGAAATAAAATAATTACTCAACAAGTAATCAATCCCGAAACTATAAAAAATGAATCCGCATTAGCAATTCTAATGAGCTCAATATAAATTGACCGACTTTCGCAAACACTGCATAAAAACCATCAGATTTGCCTGTTTTTCTTTGTATTTCTAATGATTTGATGCAATTCATAGTTTCTGCTATCGCATCTTTTCCCCGGATACTCACGACAACGTATATTTTATTAAACATTATCACAAAATCTTATCTTTTTTCTCGAGGGAGGAAAGATGCAAATTTAAAGGGTCCTAGAACTTTATGGTAATTACGGAATAAAAATTAAGATCAAGTTTTGATATTAGAGAGCAGTGCAAGATGAAGGCAAAGTAATGTTAATTCAAATAAAGAAATCGGAATGCCTACGAAACTTTCAAATATAAAGCACGCTGTTGCATATTTATATTCTTTCCGTTGATGCATAATGCTATACAGAGTATAAAGGTAAGCTTTTAATTATGTCCTTTATTATTATTTTTTGGATCTAGCGTCCTACGGATCTGCTGCCAACTGTTTCTAAAAGTTTGTTGTCTTGATATTTTTAATGCTTTTATTTATTTAGTTAGTTAGTTTTATTAAATAAAATGTGTATATGAAATATATAATTTTAAAAGAAATTTTTTAATTGTATAAAATGTTTTCATTGTTTATGTAAGTTTGATTTTTTTAATTTTATTTTCAACAGGATATTTTAAAAATAATTTATAACTTAATTTAATTTAATATGCATTAGATAATATAAGCCAAAATATTTGTTAAGAATTAAAATAGAGCTTGTCTGATTACGAAAGAAAAATGAAGTTAAATATTTAAGAATAATTTGATGTAATAATTTTAGTACTTTACTCATTAATTAAAAATATTGTAAAACATTTTACTATTTCAGTAATTGTATTTTTTAACGTGTATATTTAGTAAAACCGTCAGATGAAACCAATATATTGTAATTGTTTCTATTTATAAATACTATTTCACTTTTAAAGTATTCAAATAATTTAAATGTAAATATTTAATCAGACAATTAAAATATTTTTAAAGTTCAAAATAAATATACAAATCTTTCTGTTATACGAGAGTGTTCATTGAATTAGACTATTTGGTTTCCAAAATGTCACACATTATACAACGTGTCACTATAAATTGTTTTTTTCTTATTAATACACTAAAAAAATTATTTATTTGCATATCTGATTTAATAGATTTTTTAATGGTTCTTTCATTCACAATTTCTAATAGAAATATAAAAATTACCAGATGATTTTAGTTAAAAATTGTTTATATTAAAATGGGTATAATTTTTCCACGTTTTCACCCTGCTGCTTTAAAATTAAAGTTCATATAAAGAAAATTATTTATAAAAATATATAAATTTTAAAATTATTGTTAAAAGAAGAAACTTTTCGCATCCACTTGATTACTTCTAAACTGAATTCGAAATGCAGAAGTCATTTGAAGTCAATATAATTAGGAGATTTTGCATTAAAATTTTTAAGAAATCAAATTTTTCCAATAACCCTCTTATTGACTGGCCTGAATAATAAGTTATCAAGTCAAATAACATTGCTATTGAGTCGATAGTCCCTCAAGGTTTTCTGGTACATTTCAATCTCAAATTTTTCGATATCTTTTATATAATGTTTTCATAACAAAATATTATATAATAATTTATGATAAACTATTATAAAACTTTTATATAATGTTTTATACGTAATGAATGCCTTTTCGCTGCATTCATAATAATCATATCTATTTAAAAAAATATTTTGAGAAATATTACATTTTTAATAAGGTAATGAAAAAATTTATTTAAAATTTTTAAAGTGAAGAAAGAAGCGTTTTAATCTTCATTTTATTATTTTAGAAAATGGTAAATATTATATATAAGAACGAAATAATAAATTTTTATGTTTATGATAATTTTAAATTAGCATTAAAATATTTATTGATTTCAAGCACACTTTTAAAATTAGAAAAGTTTAATATTTGTTATCCATGAAATCTTAAGCAATCAATTTTCTCGATAATTTTTAATGTGTGTAAAATGTTTACGAAAATTTCACAAATTCTTCCTGCAAAAGTAAAAAACACAATGGGAGAAATATCAAAAATAAAGTTATATCAACATTTACATGATTTTCATCTGACTAATAATTTGATCATTCTTTAAAATATCATAAAAAAAATAATAGACAGCACTAATTACATCATTTACTATTACAGATACAATCAAGCCGTTATCAATCAAAAATTCGAGGGAAATGTTTCATAAATTTTATTTATTGTCAATCGATTCTTTTAATAACAAAATATTCTACTTGATGGTAATTTACCAATTCAACCCAAATCCAGTAGGGTCATTTCGAACTTTATAAAAAACAACGATCTAAAAATTTTATGAAAAAGTTTGCCACTACTGACAACTAAATAAATCTTATCAAAATATCTGTAACATGAATTACAAAAGATTGATACTCGCTGGGATATTTTTTTTTTTCATTTTTCGACCTGCTTTGCGTCCTTCAATAGCTGTTCTAACAAAATTACGGGTTATTTGTGGTTCCCCGAAGAAAAAAATATTGCTGAACTTTTTTTTTCCACAAAAAGTTTTTTCTTTCTATTTTTAATCCATAAAAACATTTTTTAAAAAAAGATTAAAATCCATTGTAACCGAGAGCATCAAGGACCAAACGTCATCCATCTTCCGAATTTCTTCCCTGATATCTATCGCTCTAACAGAAAACTATTTTTATTGCCAGAAAAAATCGCGACTTCTTTTTCCTCAAATCACCGAGATTTATGTCTTTGAAGCATGAATAATCACATACAAAAGATCTACGACATTATTCATCATAAAGTAATTACAAAATCTTGGTTTGGCATGTAAAAGGTTACTTAAATATCTTTGCTTGGATATTTTACATGCAATCCGCAGTTTCTGTGTTTTGTACTTGCAATAGTTCAATTTTATTGAAAGTTAGAGATTTTGAGAGTTCAAAAGATTCTTGTAGCGTTACTTAATTGGCTAAAATACCTAAAAATTTGAAAGGAACATGTAGTGAAAAACGTATAGATTACGAGATGCAGATAAAGATTTTTTTTTTTTTTTTTCTTAACTGATTGATGATAGGACCGATTTTTGCTTTGTCAATTTATATTTCTGCAAACCGAAATTTTCAAATATACCTTGTATACAAAGAAAAGGCCATCATAGTCTAAATGGCTTATTATTGACTTCAGGAACTTTAATTTTTTTTTTATAAATAACTTTGCAAAACTATATTGGACGTATTTTTTGTGTTACGGAATCGAAGTTCAACGCAATGTATTATACAATCGAAGTTCAACGCAATGTATTATGCAATCGAAGTTCAACGCAATGTATTATGCAATCGAAGTTCAACGCAATGTATTATGCAATCGAAGTTCAACGCAATGTATTATGCAATCGAAGTTCAACGCAATGTATTATGCAATCGAAGTTCAACGCAATGATTATGCAATCGCAATGTATTATGCAATCGAAGTTCAATCGTAATGTATTATACAATCGAAGTTCAAAGCAATGTATTATGCAATCGAAGTTCAACGCAATGTATTATGCAATCGAAGTTCAACGCAATGTATCATACAATCGAAGTTCAACGCAATGTATTATGCAATCGAAGTTCAACGCAATGTATTCATTATGCAATCGAAGTTCAACGCAATGTATCATGCAATCAAGTTCAACGTAATGTATCATACAATCGAAGTTCAACGCAATGTATTATGCATTCAACATTATGCAATCGAAGTTCAACGCAATGTATTATGCAATCGAAGTTCAACGCAATGTATTATGCAATCGAAGTTCAACGCAATGTATTATGCAATCGAAGTTCAACGCAATGTATTATACAATGTATTATGCGAAGTTCAACGCAATGTATTATGCAATCGAAGTTCAACGCAATGTATTATGCAATCGAAGTTCAACGCAATGTATTATGCAATCGAAGTTCAACGCGCAATGTATCATACAATCAAGTTTAAATCGTTTAATGTATGTATGCAAATCGAAGTTTAACGCAATGTATTATGCATACAATCAATCGAAGTTTAACGTAATGTATCATGCAATCGAAGTTCAGCATGTGTATCATACTACAAAATAACATGTGACATCGAATAATTTTTCCCAAACCTGCAGAAATATTTTTAAAATTAAATTCGGGTGGATATAAAAAGAAGCTAAATATTTCTTTTATAATTAAAATAAGCAAGATGTTAATTTCAAAATAATTATAAGTATTTCTTTTCTTCTATTTCTAAACATATCTGTAAAAAACATGGCAATTTATACTGGCAGGAAAATCTAATCTAGTTTAAAGACAGATTTTAAATAACTTACTTGTCTGGCAAAATAAATTTCTTTTTTCTTCCAAAAAATATATTGTCGTACATCGATGTTTGGAACAAAATCTAGAAATCAAGGCAATTTATAAACGTAACCAATACTTCCTTTTACAAATTTTCAATTTAATACTAAATGAGATTTCATCATGTTCGATCGTCTTCAGACACTTTCTGTGCTTCTCTCACTACCATTCGTATAATTACCGAGTTGCCGATAAAATAAAGAAAAGATGTTAGATATAACTGGGCTACTACTTTGGTCGGAACAGAAAGCTTTCGACTAAATTGATTACGTTTCATTTTAGTGAGATTAAATGGGATTTATGTTTCTTCAAACGAAAGCAATCAATGAACCAGAGAATTTAATCAAACTAGAAACTATTATTTCAGTGTTAACTTGTCCATATCAGCAAATTCGTTTTCACAGTACATTTATCCTTTAGTCTTGCAATGGATAAAGACCTTGAAAATCGATTATAACTATAAAGGCAAGAAAATGTAGATATTAATAAAAAAATGAATGAAATATATCTTTGCAAATGTATGTATCACATTCGATTTCAAACTTATTATTAAACGAGTTTAAAAAAAATTTAAACCATTTTCAATTTGTGGGTAGTGAAAATATAAACGCATATTACTGAAACGTAAAGAAAATTCATATAAGATAAATTTACAATTTGTAGTTTGAAATGGATTTCATACAGATACAATTTCGTAAGATTTATAAGTAATAAAACCACCAAATATTAATTACCTTTTTAGATAGAGGCTTTTAATGAAATTTCGTCATATAATGCTTAATTAATAAGATTTTCTTAAATTTGATTACTCGTTTAAAATCAATTTTACTACTCCTTTGAGTATTTTAGTAGGTACATCGAATTTTCAAATAAACATTACAAATTTGAACTATTAAAATTTGTAATATTTGAATTGACTGAAACAAAGAAATTCACTCAATTTAATATTTGTATAATTTAAAATACATGAGGGCCTGATAGCTGAGTGATTAGTGCTCTGACGCTAAGTGTGACATGATTCTAATCTCGACTGGAGTTTTTCTTCTGGAGCACGGTGCCACAGGTTTCAGGTTGACCATGGATGAACTTAGTGGTTCGGAATCCCACTTTAAACCGTAGGTCCCGGTCTAATATAGGTGTAATAGGATATATAGCTGGCAACCCTACCCTATAAAAAAGGAAACAGCAATACGTAAC